>NQII01010624.1:0-14349 GCA_002778355.1 Clitarchus hookeri
TCTCAGAATTTCAATTTAAGATGTGTGCTAAAGGCCGAGAAGTCATCATTTCCGAGGATTTTACTTACGGTGAGAGCTGCTTCTTTCTTTGGACGACAGGGCATAGTCCATTTTGACTGGTTTGAAATTATGTGTCCCCTCAAGTTACGGGTTTGCAATATCAATTTTCTAACAGTACATGCCAAATTTTGTAAATTTAGCTGCGATAGCACAAATAAGTACTTTTATTTTAAATATTTTAAGAAATGTTCAGAATTATTTCTTAGTACATATTTTGTATTCGATAAAAATTTCCCTAGACAGCTAAGATGAAAATGTGTGTTGCATTACAAGAGTAAATTCACTTGGTTTCGTATATCTTACTTTGAGTAATATATTTTATGTAACAAAAATAAGCAACAGAATCCAAAGATAACGAAAATTAATCTCTCCGAAAAATTCAACAGCCGTCGGCATCATTCATTTTCTCATGTAGATATGTACAATGTTGAATTGAGAGATTTGGGCGGCTCTTAACTACGAGGTCTTGAGAGCCGATGAGGGTGAAAAGGGTTGAGAATGGAGCAGCTCCGGAATGCAAAGTTAAGGGAAACGGGATATTTCCGAGAAAACCCGTTGACCAGCGGCATTGCCCGTCAGAATTCCTACATGCCAGAAATCAGAGAGTAACCTTGCCAGCTTTGAACCAGGTTTGCCTTGGTGCGAGGCGAGCAGTCTACATGTATGTAAAAATTCGGCTTTTTTTTTTGTACTTTTGACTTACATAATCCTTTTAATGAAGTGTAAAACTAATTATAGCTTAGTAAAAACCTGGTCTTATCTATTGAAGATAAAATACCGTATATTTTCACGATATTTGATTATTGAAAGGACGTATAACCTATTAAAATATGTCAATTTGTATGGAAACAAATGTGGCGTAGCGGTTAGTGAACTTACTTTCTGACGTGGAGGTTCCGGGTTCGATTCTCGTCACCCCAACGGGAGTTATATTCGTAGTTGTGTTGGGACTTGGTTGGCAGAGCCGCATAAAGTGTAATCTGTGCAGTCCAGACTGATCTATAACTTCTACACCATAAAAAATAACGTGTATCATTAAGTTTCCAAATTACTTTTTAGAATTCCAAATAGTAGTTGGTTATTATGCAGGAAAATAATTTGATAAATACTGCACATGTTGTTGTAATTCTAAAGGATGTCCGTCGGTAGGTTGCAGTATATTTTTATGCAAATACTGAGTACACCCCTTGCACTTTTCAAGAAATTTCTTGCAAGTTTACAACGCTTTTCTATATTGTCTCCTAGAATTTTTTTTGTAACTAGTTTCCAAACTTTTTTTGTAACAGTACAAAAAATTGTTTACTGTGCGTGCTCATTGATAGTTAATCGACTTTCAGTAAAGACGATGCCCACTCGATTCCCAGTGGGAGTCAGACACGATTTTTGTATGAGAGAAAGGAGCGGACATTGCCGTTGCTTGGCATATTTTCTCTGGATATTCCTTCACCTAATTGGATTCCGTATCTCCTTCTTCTCCACTTCAGTTATACATTGTAGACGCTTAAGAACTTACTGTTAAAATCCCTCAAAACCATTCAACTCAATTGATTATAAATATAATCCAGTGAATGCCAACAATAATAATAGGCTAACAGAGTTAAATAAATACGTCATTAAATACAAATGTGTTTATACAATACATATAAAGATAACAAAAACACAACTGAGAACTTCTTTCTAAATAATTTTATTATTATAAATTTTTTAGATATATTTACTGCTAACGAAATAAATGAAGCTATTAAGACTTAAATTTACACTTCTATTGGTATGATAATTGATAAGAAAAGTATAATTTAGTGAGTGTGTATATATAGTGGTTCTTTTTGATGCAATCAACACAAACGTTTCTCGACTTGTGGGATTAAGTGACAAATTTTCCTCCTGATTAATGCAACCAATAAGGCACTAGATAAATTTCAGAATATTTATAAGCAATTTGATTGCAACTCCAACAATAGGTATACATGCTACATCAAAAGCAAAAACCAGTTTAAAAAAATTAATTGATACGTAAGTATTTAATTCTAAATTGAATTTAACATTGCTTTAATTTTCCTTATTATTCTTTTCTATGACAAAATATTAAATAAATTATTAAAAAATGCATGGTATATTTAAAAACCAATTTTACATCCCAGAAGAAAGCTATCAAATAATGTACATCAAACGTAATTCAGTTATCAGCAACAAAATAAGTTCTAATCCACGCCTCCCTCTCCTGAAATACACATAGTACGTGTGAAATAATGCCACCACTTGTAGGGATGTTAAAAAATTGTTTCCTCTAAGCATTAAACTTTAACAGGAATTCTATTTTTTTTATTCTGTTGATACTATAAAAATATATATTGCAAGTTTAGATCACTTAACTATTGATAGTTTGATACTGATACCCAGGAAATATAAAATTAGTTAATTCACATCTTAACAAACACGGTCACATTATGATTACATAATATAATAGCGAGACGCCTTATTTAAAAGGTTGGACACACTGGTAACTCTCTTTACCAATAACCTATCATTTCGTTGGATATATTTAAATAAAACATTTGTAGGTATAGTAAATGTCGCAGATTTCTAAACAATTACACCATTAGCTGATATGTTATAACAAGCATAAATTAAAACGTACACATACGTTAGGACTTATAACCTATTGACACTTCGCGGATTGATCCGTATTCAATGTGGACTTGGGTGAGGATGCTAGTCCCATACTTTACCATCTCCGTCACCAGCAACACAGAGAGGCGTTTTTTGGTTTCATCCTATCTTAAGACATACAGTTATTCATGGCTTATGTGGAACACGTCACCCAATGTTGAGAAAACATGGAAATTTTTTTTCATTATTTCAGAGCGCCTATTTAATATCTAATCACATACTTTAAATCGTAAACGAAGATGTTTCATCTGCAGCTACGCAGTTTGAAGATCACACTTAACCGAAAGAAAAGGGCCAAATAATTTTGTTGACTTTCGCATAAACTAATATATCTTTTCAACTTTTATATTATTCAAAAGGAATCCTTCAATCTTTCAGTCTGCATGATAAAAAAATTATTTTATAATTAACGTTTTATATGGACGGTTAGAGCTGAAGTTTTTTTTCGCAATACTTGCCAAATAATTAACATTTTAAAATACTTCCTCACACAATATTTACAGTAAGTCTCGGATATTTGACCATTCATGAAAATTTAAATTATATATATATATATAAATAAATAAAAACATTTAAAGATTACTTTAAAAAAACTTTTAATAATGATAAGGCAATATGGAAGTTAATACTGATGAAGAGTTCGAGTCGTATATAATTCATCAAGGAGAATTAAGCACTAATATAGACGTCTAAATCGACACACTGCATTGTAGGACCAATAGAAAGTAACAATCTGCATAAGTACCTACAGTTATCAAGAAAATAATCTTACGAAACAAAGAAGGCAACGAAATGATGAAAAAAGAAACAGCACAGAAAAAAAAACAATATCTAATATGACGCTGTTCACTCACTCATTCGCAGCAGAAGCTCTGGTCATAAAGGATAGTGTTGCGTGCCAGCGGTATGACTACAGAGTACTTAAGAATCCAGATGCGAAACAGCCGCTTGTATTGCAAACTCCAGCCGCACACGCTAGCAAAATAGCGTCACTGGCCAAAGACATGACGAAACGCCGTTCGCCTATCAGCGCCCGGTGAATTAATTTACAGCCCAGCTGACAGCCCAGCCAGTAAGGAACCTTTCGCAGAGAAGCAGTAGCCAAGCAGGCGCAAGGCCCGTCTTCACAGCAACGCGCAACCAATCTACGAATGGGTACGTCCACATCAAACGAACCTTCACGAAATTTTACTTCTGTGTACAGCACCCGTCAAAAGTTTAAGACCATTATTAAATTAGTTCGAACATTTTCCTGTTTTTTAAACTGTCAGTGCAATGTGTGAAATATAATTTTCTAACTGATACTGTCAAAATGAACACTAGAATGATTAAAATATCGAAATCGGCCAAATAATTCGAAATATATGATTTTTGAAACGATTACATATATCAGAAATTATTGCACACATTTTTGAGCGAAACGCTATGCAGATGACATTGTTTTATATTTATCTTAGAGCAGTGATTCCCAAAGTTCTATGAACAGCGACCCATTAAAAAAAATGCCAAAGTTCAGGACCAGCTTTAATGCCTTATGCTAGAAACGTGCCGTTTTGCTGTTGCATCATGTTCACGTTGTATTTCTTACGTAGCGTAAGGAAGTGAAGGGCAGTAGGATTAATAAAATGGTTTTAAAAGTTGAAGTATTAAAGAACAATTTTAATGTAAAAAATACCTAATCAAACAGCATTACACACTGTGTTATATTACTTTTTTAGTTTAGAAATCATTTTGGCCGCGAGTGGCAGCCGCGGGGGTGTCGCCGCGGGGGCGGGGGTTGCATTCACTACGCACTCTGCGTAGTATTTTACGTCTGATTGACAGTTGCATTGCATGTGTGTAGGTTCTCAATTATAACATTTATAACTCATGAATATATTTATGTAAGAAATTATATCTTTCGGGGCCCATCAAATTTTAGTCTGCGACCCACCAATGGGTCTGTAACCAAAATTTAAAAACCAAAAATGTTTCTTACAAATTGAGCTTACGAGATGTGATTTACAGAACTAGTGAGTTCTCTTTCCACTCAAAAGATAACATCATAAGTTTGTAAGCGGGAAATTATAAATTCAACTATTATTGCCACCCGTGTTGATACATAAAGTTTCATTGGAAATTTCGTTCCATTGTCGTGTATACAATGGGGAAAAAAGTGTATCGCCAAACATAGGGTGGCAAATTGTTGGAATGAGAAAGTGTAACAATTCAAAACGAAAAATTTCAGCATTGTTGGGCATGTATAAGGAATATTTATCAAATATAATAAAATGTATTTTTCTAGTCAGGTGCTTGATACACATTTGAAAATAAATTTATTAAAAACAGCAACAAAAAATTGTAAGGTATGTAATTTTCAGTACTTTTTCTTCGCAGAAGTATAACATTCTATAACATGTAAAG
Organism: Clitarchus hookeri; assembly: GCA_002778355.1. Lineage (NCBI taxonomy): Eukaryota > Metazoa > Arthropoda > Insecta > Phasmatodea > Phasmatidae > Clitarchus > Clitarchus hookeri. The sequence continues at coordinate 5,134 of NQII01010624.1, forward strand.
TTTAAGTTTTAATTTATACCTTGCCAGGTTCTAAACTTCTGAAGTGCACTATAGGAATCTATTCTGTAGCAGGATTGATTGGATTTCCCGGTGGCAATAGTAGCAAAACGGGAGATGTTTCACTATTGGTTTGGAAAGGAAGGGGGCGGTCCCACGCGCCTTCTTGATTGACAGCTCACACGGGGCACCAATTTGTAACGATTTTTTTTTAAAAGTCGGTAATTTTTGTTTGTGGAAATTTCCCATTTGGGATTTTCACCCAGAAATTTAAACAACACATTTAACTCGCAAAAGACGGATCTGCATTAACAAAGTATTGGAACATATAGTGGGAAATTAAAAGTGGCTCTTTAGTTTAGTTACAGCTCCAACCTTTCACGAGCTTGGCTTCACCCAGGTCGTTGTACGAAATATTTATAAAGACCCAAACCGTAAGAGGTGTCGTCAGCCTTTTTAGAACTAGTCTCCTGCCCTGATTCAAAGTATTTATAGTTTCCAACTTCTCGTTACGCCATTGTGTGGTAAGACAATTTGATTGTGCAAGATGTGTTGTTCTTTCTCTTTCCGATAGGGAAAGCATATTCGAAATAAGCATGGACCATGGGAATGCATAAGAGGAGCAATGCATATAGTGGAAAACACGACTCGCCTCACAATGTTAACACGGGCACATGACAGCGTTTACAGATCGTCATGTTATCTTCCTTGTAAACTACCTCCTCAAATACAGAGCAATCCTTTGAGGTTTAATTTCTTCTGTAAAAATCTGTTTGCGCTGGAAAGAGAACTTCCGATAGCACTGCTTAAGATCTACTTCCATGTACATTGTGTATTATTCCGCCATGAGTAGAATTAACATTGCCACAGGCACAATCATTTATTCAGGTGTCGGCCAAGTGGAAATGTGAAATTATTAAAAAGAAAATATTTCACTAATCTGTAACTTCCTACGTCTATACATATAAGAAAACAGAAAGCACAATAAATCATGTAAGTATTCACAAATGTTTACATAAAATTTTCTACTCAAAGTTAAGACACAAAAGTAGGCGTCACCAACTTTACTGAGTGCATGCCTGTCAGTATGCCCGTAAAAATACTGTATGTGCAGGTAGGGGCAGTAATATTTTTCAAAAGTTGATTTTAAAAGTGCTTAATTAACCGTGAACAGCTTATATACACACGCAGAGAGAACAGAAAACGATTTATTTATAGTATAAGTCAGATTTAAAGTAATCAGTGTGGAATTTTACCCCACTTATCTTTTCTAGAGACTGCTCAATGTAAGACTTTTTTAAAAATGAAATAAATAATTATTACAGGTAAATAATACACAGGCATCTTCGTTATATTACGGATTTATTTCACTTCAGTAATAAAATCACTTGAATTTCCCACATATTACTTTAAATACTGGGAAAGTTCCATAAACTATTTTACTGTTTTTTTTTTTTTTACTTTATAGTTCATTGCAGTCATTTTATGTTAGCCCTATGCTGTGTAAAAAATTTTTTAAAGATATTTTTAATTTAGGGCAGGATATGAAAACTATAAAAATTGTACAGACTAAAAGATCGCTCTGACCAACCTTGGCATTTTACGTCGAAATTTGCGACCTTTGTAAATATTCCAATGTTCCGTATGTTTAACGTGCAGGTATCATTCCCCTTTTCCAACATTATAGACGGCGTTGAATGCGTCAATTTCCTTTCAGTTGTTGTTCTACGAGTGTGGTCGTGTTGTAAACGGTCAATACTGTAAACAGCAATTTAAAGTGAACATCAAAATAATAGCATGTTTCCAGATCTGGAGCTCACGAAGTATTCCTTGGCAACAATTGTTGAGTGTATATTTTCATTAATATTTCCAGTAAATTGGCGGAAAATTTAAACCCTCCATCTGGATGGGAAGCATAACAACTTTCGCTTAAAGCAGAGCGCGGAAGACTATCAGAATGTAGGATATTTTGTATTTTATGTGAAACATCTTTGAAGTAAGTCTTAACAAGTTGACCTCGAGTAATATGGCCATCATTCACCAGACAGCCTTTGGCAACGATGGACGTCGTAAAAGGACCTTGAAAGTTAAGTTGACGTTTACAGCACCTGCATCCGCCAGTAGGAACGCACGACGTGAGGTGAGTGATGTTTAACTGGACGTCGTTTGAGACCCGTGGCTGGCTGCATTTACAACCCCACACTCAGAGAAAGGATAACGAAATAATGGTTTGTTTGTTACGGGCCAAAAATACATTTTGCTGCCTATAAAAATATTGTTTTTACCAACAAAGATAATTTTGTTCATGTAACAAAATATACGCTCGAATAAAGAAAACCTCTTTCTTGGGTCAAAAGAAATTAGACCGACAGCAAATTGTTTTCTTGAANGAAATTCGACCGACAGCAAATTGTTTTCTTGAATCAACTGTATATATTTGTTTGACCACTTATTTAATTACCTCCTTTCGAAAACACGGCTCAAGTGTTTGTTTGAATTTTTTGTAATTATTGGAATAGTAACAGAGTTTGTTAGTATATTTATGGATGACTAATAATGGTTTTAATATCCCAATACATAAGTTCAACAGGAACTGAAAAGTAAAGCTGTTAAAAATTGAAATAATTTTTTGCGCATGTTGTTCAGTGTTTCAAAAATATATATTTAAAAACATTATAAATTCCTTTGCAGTTACTTTAGCTGTAGTTGCGAGTGAGTAGCGATCAGTAGCAAATGATCCAGATTCGAATGTAGGTCCGGCTTCCGATTCTTTTTCACTAACCGAATCGGTTTAATGGACGTAGAACCGAACTAGTCTTTGGTCGCACCAACCAATTCTTTCATTGGGCAATCGAATAAGAACAATAAAATAATTTGTTCACTACAACAATTAATTTAGTTTCGCCAAAACAACTTTGTTCGATTCACGAAAACCTTTCTCTCAGTGCAAGTGGGCAAATGACAACGATCCGAACACACCAACAACTAAAACTGCCAAGAAAACGATAACTTGGCACAAGCAAGAATAACCCCAAAAATAATTTCAAAATCCCTGCAGATTAAAGCACCTTTAATATAAATAAATAAGTATCAAGGAACGCATTGTCACTTTGAATGTATAAATGCAGGGCAACATAAAATGCCGTAAAGAGCAGATATGCTTATTTCTAACTAATGTACCATCATATAGATATTACAAAGAAGCCATCAGACCATATAACAAGAAGTTACTGATATAACTAATGAGCTCTATTTCCTCAAAATGGGTGTAATTAAAGTTTCAATAATTTTTTTAAATCTTACTTGGTAGGAAAGACTTGCTTTCTTGTTGAAAGCAGTATTAAAAGAGATGAAACCAGAAACAGAGGAAGTAGTAGTGATACAATGACACATGCTGTCTTGCCTTCCCCGTGACACGAACCCAGAGAATCTATTACCATAAGTAAGTGTGCAATAAACTCCATTACAGAGTTCGGGTTCGAATTTAATCAGTCTAATGTTTCGAAAGATAGGGTTTACTAACTAACCTAAAATATTTACAGATCCGTCATTTTGAAAATACGTTACACAGCCACTTAAATCACAAAGTTTTTATGGCTTCACATATCGCTCGCTACCTGTATGAAGAATTTGATGAAAATCGGTTAATTGATCCCTGAGATATGGCATAAAAACTTCATATTTTTCATGTGACGATCTTAATAAATGGTGGACAAAAAAAGGAAAGTACAATTGATTACGTAGTTTCGTAGGTATAGCATGGTATGCTCAAATTATTTTTAAGCCGCCAAACCGTTACACTGGACATACTGACAATAGTGTAGAACGAGTTTGCTTATTGCGTAGATGTAGTTCGGGCCGCTCGTAGTGTTCAAATTTAACATTTATCAAGATATGGCAAACAAACTTCACAGTTCCACCGTTCATTTGATTGGTCAACCAAGGTTGTAGGTGGTTTGGTTTTGATATTATAGACCTTCAAAATTGCGGTATTCTTTTATAATCGTCCTGAATTTATATATACTCGTCCTGTGTATATATATACTCATCCTGTATTTATATATACTCATACTGTATATATATATGTTTACAGTATGAGTTTATATATGTGATGTAAGCATACAATAATTTACTGTTAATGTTAAAAAAATATTTTTGGCAACTAATTTCTTACGAATTGATTTTAAAACTGGGAAAATGTTTCCTATCCAAAAGAAAGATAATACAGACGAACACATAATCAAATTTCCAGAAACTAATTCTGTCTTGTCGGTCTTATCTTCGGGCACACATCAAGACTGGATACGCAAGCAAAATCTGAAAATATAAATTTTATTTTATAGATCGCTATTAGCTTCTCTTTCCTCAGTTAATGAGAATCAAACACACTGTTGATTGGCCGTACAGTTAAAAGCGGCTACTACTGGCGGCTGTGGTATTGCGACTGTTTAATTCGATGTTTACAGTTGTTAAGGTGATAATAGAACTAAACATCTGTAGAAAGTGTACTGAAATCCAGGGATTGTTATTTTTTAAACCAGGTTAAGTACTTGTACGTTACGCTCCAAATTGATAGAAATATTTACTCTAAGTGGGCCTAACGAAGCATGAGAGTTGTAAGGTGCCGCGGAGGTGTAATGGTTAAACAACTCACCTCCCACCTAGGCGAANTAACGAAGCATGAGAGTTGTAAGGTGCCGCGGAGGTGTAATGGTTAAACAACTCACCTCCCACCTAGGCGAACCGGGTTCAATTCCAGACGGGGTCAATCCAATATTTCCGCATGTGGGAAACCTGCCGGACGATGCCGCTAGCCTGTGGGTTTTATCGGGGATATCCCGTTTACCCCACCCCTCCATTCCGGCGCGGATCCATACTTACCTCCATTCACCCTCATCTGCTCTCAAGACCTCGCTGTTGAGAGCTGTGCATATCTCTTCACCCACTCACTGAAGAGATTTGTTACCCATGAAAGCACGCTAATTTTGCCGCTCCTTACAGAAGTAAGAGTGCACGCGTTTTACTCAACTCACTTTTATCATAAAACGCTCATTTGTAACATTAATTGGAATACGACGGATAGTAATTATATTTTGAGCCAGTTGCTGCTCTTCTTTCGCGGAGTGATGGCGGTAATACTCTTCGGTGAGTTAAAAATCAGACTTGCACAAATACAAGTTTTCATTAATCCTCCCTTAGAAAATTTCGGAATTTTAAGAATTATTCAAAACGCAATAGTAACCATTATATTTTTTTTTTGTTACAGCGTCCATCATCTTGGATTTTGTGGAGATCAATAGAAGCATTTAGTGGTCATAGTTTGTATTTCGAGTCCTATGGTAGCCGCGTTGGTTTTGACCATTGGCGAGCTCTGGTGATATTAAACAAGATATATTTAAAAAATATGTCAACATTCCAAACAAATTCTGAGATAATTTAAATTATTGTCTAAGTAACTAAGGCATTCATTTTGATGTCCTTTATCTGTCATCACAACTGAATAGCGCAATCTTGAAGCCGGTCAAATTACATCCATTTTAAATTTTGGTGGGGACGGTACAAAATTTTTTTTCTGCGTCGAAGTGTTTTGTAGCGCTCTTGTCTTCATTCCTACTATACGGTGTTCCATTTGTTTATCCGTTATTGGTATTCCTCTAGCTTGTTATTGGAGGATAGCATTGATGGTAATAATTGAACGTGACCACAAGCTACACCGCATCGTTAATCGTGACCTTGATCTCAAAGAAAACCCAGACATCTAGACAGTTCCCAATCAGATAACCAGAACTGATAAGCCCTACTCGTAAGTATTCCTGGAAAATATTTTTCTGAGCCTTTTCAAATATTGTAAGCTGTCACAGACGTCTCGTTTTAAAAATCCTTTAAAAGTACGTCATTAAAATTTGTTATTGCTTTTATAAAAATCCGGAAACTGATGTAGTTACACTCAAAACTTGAATCAGTGAGAATTGAGCCAAATCAGTAAAAACAGTGAGAATTGAGCAACTGATAATCAGTGCCAGATAACTAATTAATGTAGTGGTTGAATTTCACTGATTTATTTGTGATTTCCCATTGAAAGTCAAGAATGACACTGCTATAAATCACTTGTTCCCAATGAATTGCTTGATTAGCCGGTCAGCACTAGCGTATCAACTGACTTTCAGAAAACGTTATTTCACTAATTGATATCACTGATTCGGATTTAGGGTGTAGACGAGATGCACTAAATCCAGTTGTCACCAGCAACATTTCATAGACAATAAAATACTAAAATGTACACAAACATCTAAACAAAGAGTATTTGTGAGGAAAATGTTGTTTAACAGAAATGCTTAGCCGTTTGGTAAGCTTCAGGGTGTAACCTGGACGATGTTACAAAGTTTCAGGTATAATGGAGAAGGGAAACAGCATTAATTTACTATAGGGGACTTGGGACTGGAAACACCTCCTTCGAATTGTACAACCAAAAGAGTGTTGGGATTCCTGCATCAGTGGAACACCACAACGACTGGGGCGTTGTGGACAAATGTGCTCCGTTGAACGGCATAAGGTCAAGTTCTGGCATTACCTTCAAACATGCAAACCAGAGTCAACATCCTGAGTCTTGAATCAAACTTGGCGCCTAAAGGGTGGTGGTCGAGCATGCTAACCCCCGATGCCATTAGTCGGACAACATATCCTGTAGACGCAGTATAGCACATGGGGGGTGGTAACGTACGCTCGACTAATGCACGGTAGATGACGTGCGTTGTGTCGCGGTGGGTCCAGAGGTACATGTGTGGCAAAGTGCAGCAGTAAAAAGTTGTGTATCCTGGCTTGCAGGCTTCAAGGCAATGTAGGTGCTTCGTCTTCTGACATTAAACNCAAGGCAATGTAAGTGCTTCGTCTTCTGACATTAACCATACTACATTCTTCCAGAACGACCGAACCGGAGTAGTATTCCACTGAATAAACTGAGAGATAGGTTTGTTCCAACCAACAAAATACTTGTTTGTATAGAGCTAAATATACATTTTTAGTCGTCTCGACAAATTATTTTCTTGAGCAATCGAATCTCGAATAGCAAAAAAATTGATTTTATCATATAACAAATAACACGCATGTGTAAACATAAACTAAGTGTTGTGAGAAAGGAATTTAGACTGTTGATTTAATATTTGTTTTATTCAGCTGCATATGTTTGCTTGAGAAATAATTTAATTGCCTTCTTTCGAAAATAAAGCTTGAGAGTTTGTCTGTATTTTTTGTGACGATTAGAATACTAAGATTGTTTGTTAGTTCATTTATTGATGCTTAGTAATGGTATAAACGTCCTAATTACACCATTTCAACAGGAAACTATAAATTAAAGCTGTAAAAGTTGGAATATTTATTCACGAACGTTGTCCAGTGTTTCAATTGGATGTATTTTAAAAAAATTTCATTTTTAATCTATATTCACTTTAGCCGAGGTTAATACGGCATAGTGCTCGGAAGCAAACGACGTGGGTTCGAGTCTCGATCGGACTTCCGTCCTTTATGATAATAACCGAGACTGTTTAATGCACGTAGAGCTGACAAATATTAAGTTGCACCAACCAAATATTACAATTTGGGGCAACTAAATCAGAAAAAACAAAATAGTTTTGTTTTTAAGAACAATAGGAATATTTAATTGCCCCTATGCAAACCATTAATTTGTCTGCGCCAAACCAACTCTTTCAATTAATCAAAAGATTTTTCTCACTGTAAGCTTCCCAACACTATTCTGGTTATAACGTTCGGTGGAGGCGTTTGCGGACCAGGTTTCCCTGTCTCAAATGTATACTGGCGCCCTTCTCCATCAACCCTGGAAGTTTGTGACATCACCCGGGACACATCCTGTGTATCTTTATGAGGGCTCGCCTTCACCTATTGTGAAAAATTCTTCGTTTTCGTGTCTTTATTTCCATTTCAGAGTTATTATTGGAAATGATTGATAATAGAAAATTTTTAAGTTACTAGTTGTTCATTAATATGTATCTAATTTCCACTGAGTGTTTAATTCCTGCTTGCAAAAAAGCAGAAACTTATTGATAAAATATAAATATGTTCTGATGATATTTTACACCAAGCAGAAACTCACAATTAAAATAACGCACTAAAATATTTAACAAATCATGAAGTGAAAATTTTTTATATTCGTACATTGTCAATAATGATTATGTATCCGAAGTTATGACGCGGAAAAGAAGGATTTCTTCGAATGAGGTGAAGCCGAGCCTTGATAATTTTCTGCCACAGAACATGTAGTCGTTGGTTTGGTCTCCCTTGAGGGAACGTCCTAAACTAAATATACACACAAATGATTCAAAAGCACTCATTCTATAATTTAAAGTAACGGCATTGCGTGCCTTCTTATAATATTCACACAGCTTCAATAAGGTTATTTTTAATAGGCGTTCTGTAGTCATATCTGAGGCACAACGTAGCCAAATAAAATTTTCAAATAAATATACTAGTAAGTTAAGTCTGTTGCAGGGTTTAGAATTTGATATAGGGAAATACGTGTTAATGTTTCTCGCAAAGTAGTAGGGAAGTGAAAAAATTCGCGTTTTTATTTGGCATCAGGCTAAATATGTATTTCACTACTGCGTATACACGAGTCGGCGTCTCTTCTCCATTGGCTGCTGCCTATTGCGAAGTCACGCCCTTTTCTGACTGAACTGCACGTGATTTGGGCACGCGACTGTGAAGTGTTGATTTATTGGCGCAGAGATATCAAGGGCGTGTCAAATAAAGTGTGGTTCAATGACAAACTTATTGCATAGGTACACGTGAAAACATCCTCAAACTATAGCGCGAGCTTTGCAGGTCTTTCCAAATTACATCAGTAAACGTAAACTTTTATTACATGCGACGGCTTGAACTGCAGTGGCCACTTTAAACCTTTCCCCTTTCCCTCAGGGAGTCTATGCAGGGAAACCCAAAAAAACGTAATTTTTAAATTAATTTTTACAATTACTTTAATATATTTAATTGAATAATAGTAAAAACTAGTAGCTGTAAATAATGATTTTTTAAAATTCGTGTCGTGTTCCCATGATATTAATTTACTTAGACACGCGTAAAGGCGCCAATTTTGATTTCTTTTTCAGGCAATATTTCACTAAGGAGTCCCGTTAAGGTTGAAGAATATCGAGAAAGGAGCTAAATAAAGCGTGACCGATCCTGATCAAGACCTTTATCCGTGGGGCC
>NQII01010624.1:16515-29016 GCA_002778355.1 Clitarchus hookeri
CTTCTCCCTCTGAATGAGAGAAGTATTGCCGTAAGTTGATTATTTTCCTCAATAGTTACAAATTACGAATGGAAAGTAAAGGTTTATGATGAACAGAGAATAATGGTGAGGAATATAAGAGAATATAATTTTTTGTTATGATACATGTCAGTATTTCGAAAAAAATAAAGTATTAAATTATTTTTACCACCTGATTTCTGCAAATAACGAACATAACTAACAAATACAAAACATAATTTTTCTTCACTTTCTTGGTTAGAGTAACTTTTACGGTGTCGATTTTTTCATCCGTTTTACGAAACTTATTTTTAAATATTTTTTTAAAATACTCTCAGTTTGCTTGGAAAATTATTTCTTCAAAGATCATGCACTGAAACTTCTACATGTTAATGCTGAGATCACAACATATCTTCCATCCCAGTCTACAGTTTATGAAAATGGATATCCAATATTTGTGTTTTGAGTCATATTGAAATCTATATGTTCACAGCATTTGACTGATGTGTAGAAGGAGTTGAGGATTTGAAACTAGATTTTATAAGTAGTAAGAGATCATTATGTATGTTACGCGCGGACACCCGCACAGGGCACGGCGCCTTGTAATAAATGTGTGTTGCGCCCGGACAGTCTTGGCGTGGTGATGGCTGACGCACCACTACTCTCCGCTCCACCAGTGGACCACGCCGCCATTACGACGCCTGGCTGGTGGCGAGATGATTGAGAGCTGACCTGGGCTCTCATCACAGCCCTCCAATCATGCCAGAGGAGTCGACGACTTGAGAACCTTCTTGTAATCACCTCCCTCGGTGCAATGCGATGTATGAAGAAGGTTCTGGGCCAGGGCGCCTGTCGATAAATACCGTTACACCCAGAGAGTCGGCAGTCTGTGATAGCCATTTAGTAATGTGTGGCGAAGGGTGGACGGGTCATCCATGGGCGTTGAAGAAGAGGACCGGTTACAGACGAGAGTGTGAGAGATTGTGCAGACGAGAGAGAGTGTGTGTGAATGTGTGGCGGCGACGTACGAAAGTGTGCGAGTACTGTGGATAGCTAGGTGTCCGATGAAAGGGGAACTTCTGTATGTGGGAGTGCTCGGAACACTCTAGAACACACCAGACATGAAATAGTGGTAATGTATGGACTGATACAAGGTGGGATTGAATAGACGAATGGGACAGACTTATTTGTAAAAACTGTAAATTTCAAATATAAAATACATAGTTTTTGAAAGTAATTCAACAGGTGTCAATAAACTCTTAATAGATACTGAATTTAATTATTTGAGTACACTAATTTCTGTTAGGTGACGGACGATTATGTAAATACTGTATTAGCTGTAAATAGTAAGTGATAGATATTAATGCCAAGAAATTGAGTTCCGAAAATTTATTTTGTGAGTATGACTACAAACAACTTATGATATCGTTATTAAATATTTTATTTAACTGAGACCTTTATCACTTAAGAACCTGGATACACCCCAAATTTTGGGGAAATTATGACACTGGTGTAAGAAGTATGATGGATGCATATTTATAACTAAATGTTTTGTAAATATTGTTATAAGGGTGGCTATTATTTGGTTGGATAAACATGTGTCAATAAAAAGAGCTTACTGCAGTCCCTGCCAAAGTGATATCGACTGGAGTACTCCACACTGATGTCGGCGTTGGAGCTGCGTTTCGGTGACCGATTCCAGCGACACGCCTACTATGCCCAACTGCGAAGCCGCACTCTTTGACAGGGGAATCACTGCAAGAGCTGTGGCAGGACATGTGCAGTTGTCCTCGCTGTGTCTGGAGGGGTGTCCCTAGGAGGCTCGCAATGTCATCGCAGTCGGATTCTTGGCAGATACAGACGTACGGAAAGCTTAGCTTGATTGTGCCTTACACCATGCAGGATGACCTGGTCCGAAAACTAGAGGTGGAGTCAGCAAGACAGTCATTTGTACCCCGACATCCAGTGTAGCATTGACGCTGAACGTAGACGATGACGACTCTACCAAGAGGACATTGAAGAAGTTGTAGATTACCATGAGTGGCATCGCTTCCCAGGTCCACGCTACAGATCTTCGCTGAGTTTTGGTGATGTGAACATCCAGGGCACCTGAAAGCTCGCTGCCCTCAAAAGTAGCAGCTAACAGAAAGCATGCGAGAGGCAGGTGAGTGTGGAGCATCTTCGGGAAAACTCGTAAACACCTCTTATGAGGGTCAATGGTCGCTGTTTGCTGGAGATATGGCCCTAATATTCTTGCAGGTGCATTCTGTGGAAAACGACTAGGATGATATTGATAGAAAGGTGCCTGAATGATTATCCTTGCCAGATGGTAGTTAACACAGTGGTGACTATAACGGTGGTAAAATTGGGTAACCTCAAGCCTTCCTCCCGGAAATCGCCTGATGACAGCATAGGGGAATGCCATTGGACTATAATAACGTGTGAGACCACCATAGTTAGAGTTAAAAGAAGGATAAATTTGGAGCTTGGTAACCTCAGCAAAGATCACGGTATTTACATAGCAGAAATTGAGGACGAATGCCTTTTGTCACTNATTTGGAGCTTGGTAACCTCAGCAAAGATCACGGTATTTACATAGCAGAAATTGAGGACGAATGCCTTTTGTCACTTAAGTGTTACATAAGCTGGGTTGCTGTATTGAGACTCATCTGGGAGTTATACAGGCAGGCAATACCGAGTCGGTAGTGTCAACACAACGATATTTGTTTTCCTGATGGTGTTTAGTCAGTCCACTGTACTCCCTACTTCTAGCGAAATTTTTATTACAGGCAGATGCCAGGGAAAACTTTTCACAGTTGGGCATATCCAAAACAGCCCAGAAAGAAGGCATTCAACCAGATGGTGTGATTGTAGCAGCATGGAAAGTTTGCCAGTAAGAACGATTAATTTATCTGACTGTGCTATTTGTCTTGAGGAGAGAACCACCATAGTTTTTTGCAAATAGGTCTCTCAAGCAATTCCAACTTTTCCTGAAAACTTTGAAGACACAAATTACCGAATCTCCTCTACTAGATGCTCTGGAGGAACTGAAAAGAACCAACAAGAGAAAAACCCAACTGCCGACAAGAGAAGGCTCTCTCAGAAATACTACGGAGAAATAGCAATGCNAAGAACCAACAAGAGAAAAACCCAACTGCCGACAAGAGAAGGCTCTCTCAGAAATACTACGGAGAAATAGCAATGATTTCTCCTGTGGGCCAAATCACATTTGCAGAACTAATGTTGCTTGCCATCATATTGGCACAGGGGATTCAAGGCCGACAAAGCAAACACCAAGGCCACTACTGCCAGCATCGCATAAGGTGTTTCGGTGTATTCTGAAAGAGATTAAGGAGTTAGGAACATTCATTAGTCCATGGTATATTCTCATTATGCTCACTTTAAATAAATAATGTTCTATGAGATTTTGTGTGCATTCCCACCAGCTTAACAAGACAACCAAGAAAGATTCTTATCCATTACACATTATAGATGAAACACTGAACATCCTAGCAGGTTCACAATGGTTTTCTACTTTGGACATGAAGAGCAGGTACTGGCATTACGAGGTGGACCCAGAAGACAAAGAAAATACTGCATTTTGTGCCCAAGGGAAAATAACCTGGAAATTCAAGGTTGTGCCGTTTCGGCTATGCAATTCCCCTGTCACCATTGAACATATGATGGAGAAAGTCCTTAACATGGATATTTGTTAAGTGTACCTAGACAATATTGCGGTAACAGGGACGATTTTTCAAGAGCACCTAACTTGCCTAGAAATGTGTTTCATAAAGTAGCCATCACCAACCTGAAACGGATTCGTATGAAATGACACTTTTTCCAGACTGTAATAAATTTCTTGGAGCATGCAGTGTCAGACCATGGGATTTGAACAGACACTGGGAAGACATGGACAATAAGAGATTGGCCCCCACCATATGATAAAACTGAAGTGCGGAATTTCGTCTACTTTTGTGCTTCACATCGTTTATTTGTGCCTTGGTTCGCCACGATCGCCAAGCCACAACATGAATTGATCTAGGCAAAAAGAAAATTTCATTACACCCATGGGTGCGAAGTTGCTTTTAAGAGGCTAAAGAAATTCTGCTATCTCCCCGAGTCTTGCGCTTCCCAAGTAGTGAGGGCGAGTTTTTCTGGATACTAATGCTGCTGATCTAGACATCGAGGCGGCGTTTATCGGCTTTAGGATGTAAAGAAGAAGACACTGGAATACTTCAGTAAGGTACACACAAATCTGATAATTAGTTTTTTGTGACATGCAGGGAGATTCTGGTAATGATAAAGGCAATTACACACTTTCACACTTACCTTTGTTGCAGACACTTCATCCTAAGAACTGGCCAAGCTTCATATCTCTTGCTACTAAATTGCAGTCGGTTTGATGGTCGAGGTGGCTAAACTGTACCCTGGTTCAGTACCTATTGGTTATCGTGGAAGACAACCAGAAGCAATGGGACTCCAATGTACCATTATTTTTCCTGAAATATCGCTCGGCAGTCCACGAGTCAACAAGAGCAACACCTTCAAGGATGCTGTTTGGGAGAGAGCTTCGCCTTCCATTGTTGCCAATATTCCCCGGTGTAAAAAAATTCCATACTTTCAACCAACATTTATTTACGTCTTGATATATACTGAATACTTGTATGACTCAGTTTCGGGAACCCGATTCCCGAAAGTGAGAGTCCGGCTGAAATGTTTCTACGCGACTAAGAAACTCAGTTCTGGAAAGATTTACTATAGTTGGTTTGTATTTGACGGACATAGTTACACACAACATATAGGGAAACAGTTTTCTTTGTGAAAGTTTTTACATGAAAAAATTGAATATGCAGGAGAAATATGAAATAGTATTGATTTTTTTAAATATGGTAACGAATCGCCAGTTGAGTATACGATTAAGTAAGGGATGGATGTCATTTAAAAATTATTTAATTTTTTCAAAATGTATTTATAATGCTACAAAAATACACAAAGCTATTATTTTAATTATTAAATTACCTGTCTCTACTATTAACACTTATTATTCCCAGTGAGCACAATATTAAATTCTAATCTCAATACTCATTACAGTACTTATCACTGTATTTATACTTGTACAATTCACTAAATCCGCCTGTATTATTTGTATACATTCAATCTAGCTGTCCATTGCCATCGTTCCAAGTGCTTGTCATTCTCGCATCCATGACCTGAGTTCCGCCGGTCAGCATCACTCTTTACTGTACCGATATGCTCGCAGACTTCACTCTCGCTGGTCACTATCGTCGTCGCTTCACTGGCGCTTAAAGCCGTACAAGACTCCAGACTCTCAACTCGGATACCCACAACGGCTTTTATAGATCAGCTGGCCCGAACCAGAAGGTTCTTCACAACCCGAGTTGTGCTGAGGGAGGCGAGGGCGATGACCAGAACATTCATGCAACGATAACTCAATAAATTCAATCCTCCAGGGCAGGAGGCGGCACGAGTCCCGATAGGCATAAGCCTATGGGACGGGGCAGCGGCAAACGTCAATAATTTACAGCGTATCGTCTGTGAATCTGCATTGCTGTTATTCGATCACCGGTAATATCAGCGCCCGCCGGAGAAGGGGAATAGAAGGCTACGAAAACAAAGGCGCCGCTTGTAGCAGTATCATACCTTCCTTTATAAACATCTTCAAAAACTGGAATTCCTTAATCTTTTCCAAATGCCAAGTAACTTTCGTAACTTTTGTAATATGTAATTAAAATGAACGGCATAACTGAAGTGATTCAATCTAGCATTGCTTTTTGAGCTACAGCTGTTCGCAGGGGTTTTTTCGCTACCCAAATGCCTACTGATGAGAAAGTTTGATCGTTTACACGGTGTACACAACACAAGACGCGACATGCAATTTTTGTTACATAGGTTCCGAAGAGCAACGGAAATCCACTTTCGCGTCGTTTACACCATGCCCAAACTTTACTGTCGAAAACCCAGGTTACCGAAACTCAATTGTTCGGGTGACGGTATCAACGTATTCTTAGAATGTTAATTGTATGACCGTGGGTATATAAATACACACATTTTGGCAACAATTACTAGTATTGGTGGTCACTGAATCAACCATGAAGCCCTCATAAAATTTTTACTTTACAAATTTTGTAAATTCGCTAAGGCATGAAATTTTATTTATACAATTCCTTCCGAATGCGATTCTAAGTAACTAAGAAATAATTCGCGTGAAATCAGGGAAGGATACTGGTATAAAATTATACACAAATCTTCTTCAAAATAGAGACATTACTAATTCTTAAAAACAAAAAAAAATCCTTAAATTACACTAAACTTTATATGAATTCATGAAATATCTCCGTAAAATTCCTAATTAAATGTTCTGTATTTATAGGTTTATACAAAAGATAACTAAAAAACAAAGTTTAATTTGATTATGAGGAAATATTTAACACTGTATATATAAAACGTCGTTTACGTTCAGATATAAGCGTTTCCGGATGATGAGCATTTGGAATCTTTATTACAAAAGAGCTGAATAAAACGTGGCCCGGCTTTTGGAGATGCGGAGCTGCGCCTGTACAGGAACCGAGGCATTGGTACAAAAGAGCTCCTCCGCTGAGCCATTGTCTTTGCCTCTTGATAGCATCGTTTCGTCCGACGGCGCCACGCCCAGGCCTTTATGAATGGCTGCTGTCAATTTTACGGTGCTCCACATTCGTTATTTATTGCTCCTTTGCAATACACGATCATTATTACGTCCAACGGCGCAGATGCCGTGGAGGAATATTTTGTGACAATGTTGCGCTCCGTATATGAACGGATACTGATACCGTCAACGGTAGGTAGTGTTTGTTTTTTGTCGACTGACTTTTGAAACGCCGAAGTCGATTAACATACCAATCAAATAAGTAAAAAAAATAAAAAATTTTAATTGTTATTAAACTTGAATTCCCAAGTAAAATTTAAGAAATTTAAAAAGAAATGAACTGTTGTAAATTCACTGCCATTTTTGCGGAAAATTTAGTTAAGCTTACAAACGCGGTCTGTGATGAAGTTAACTGGAAACAATCTCTATATAAAAACCACAGAATAGCTTCGTATTTCTTGTAGCTTTGGTAACGGGAGCGAAAAATGCTGATGTAACACGAAACGTTCTTTGCCGCTGTAAACGCGAAAATATTCGTTCCCAGGACCGTTTGGACATTACCGCCACCAAGACACCAGTCTTAAGATATCATAAACCACCTATGAATAACAATAACTAAAAATATGGGTCCAACACATTGTTATGCATATTAATTACTGACGGATTAAGTAAGTGCCATATTTGAGGTGTTTCGTTTTTATACCAGCAGAATTTTCAAATTTTCATGGACGCTTATATATTGCTCCAGATGGGAACAATTTAAGTATCTGATATCTTTCTTTACAAATGGTTAGAAATTCTTGTAAACTAATATAATTCGGTTTTGTACTGCCACTGAAGATAATCCGGATACCATTAAAACGTATTAGGTTGAGTAAAGATGTTTGAGTGGCTCTTAACATCGATGTCTTTAGAGTCGATGAGTGCGAAGTGAGGTGAGTATGGAGCAACGACAGAATAAATGGTGGGGAAAATGGGAGATCTCCGAGAAAACCCGCCGACCAGAGGCATCGTCTGGCACGATACCCACATGCGTAAATCCGGGGTCGACCATTTGAATTGAAGTAGGTTTTTTTAAACTACTCGCCACATATATATACATATATATAAATATATATATATATATATAAAAGCCGGAGCCATGCTTTTATTTGTTAACGGGGCGCTCTTAGCCATAAGCGGCCATTCCGCACCCCGGCCTCCCAGTAGGCGGGGAAGAGGGATCTCGCCCTCTCACCGCAGACATGACCAGCGCTTACCGAAATTGACCAAATTCAGAGCTACAACCTGTTCATCAGGCCACACCGAGCGTAGCCCCGATCTGATTTACCAAATCGCACCGAGCGTGTCCTACCACGAAGCCTCAGATCCTTGCACTCAGTTTACCAAGCGACCACATAAATATAGAACAATATTTGCAAAACACAGAAAGGGTAATTACACCACACGGTTAAAAAGAAGGATAATTCACAAGTTTAGAAAATCTTCATAGCTCTTCAAATACTGGAGTCACTCTAATTGTTCATCAACTGCTGCCACAGTGACATTTTTTTACTCTATAATGCGTTGGGTGAATTTTATAATATTAATACAGTAATACAGGTTTCTTACTGACTTAGACATATCTGAAGGAAACGTAGAATAAACTGCGGCACAGCGTCAATAGCAACAGAAGCATGCAAGTGTTACAATTATAGTTAGTTGTTTCAATTCGGAATTCCGTGAATAGAGGGCGAAATGCACTCATCGGCCGTAATTGCAACGCTGCGATGCCTATCTCGCGAGGGGCAATTAACGTTTATAGCCCAATCTGTGGCCCAGAAAAATAAAATTTAATAACTGATTGTTATTCTTGTCTCTACATTCGTACCTCCAGGCTGGCAGAGGGAGTGGATGGCTTATATACCAAACAAGGACGTCTAGTTAGAGATCGCAAATACACTTGTGTCTCGCCGGGGATCGAACTCAGAGCCGTGGGATTAGAATGTGAAGCCACTGCGGGCTTGGAAGTTTCCCATTGACTCACAACTGAGACAGGGAAGCCATAGGAACCACGTAACCGCCGTGCATTCAATTCCAGTAAAATACGACTAATTTAAAAGAGAGCATTGTGGTCTTCCATGTTTATACCAAAAATAGTAAATTGAGGCCAATAACTGTAAAACAATATATATACACAAAAAATCTATTTTCGCGTGGAAGAAAGTTTTATTTTAACGTTTGCATAGAAATTTCTGATCTTAACGTAGTTAGTTTGACAATATACCTGTAGGCATGTAAGCTAAAGCAGATCTCTCGTCTATTCGTTCCTTATCTTTATTAATTTTTATGACCAAAAATTTAAATTCATGTATTGATAATGTCGTATAGGATTGAGTTTCACATGAACTCACGTCACTCTTGTTTTCTCGTCAAATAAAAAAATAAAAATAAATAGAAAATTTGAAATTTTATTTTTTAATTTAAAAGGAATAGGAACATGAAAAAAAAATGTTGACTTTAATTTTCTATGCATATACAGACCCTGATTTTAAATACCGATTGTTGGGGGTAATCATACACAATTCTAAAACGGCAGCGACTTTTGTACCTACGCAAAAACTTTAAATTTAGGTGCGCAACCCATTGCAAGAAAGGGTGATTTCTTTAAACGCCAATTGATAACGACGAACTTCTGAGCGCATGTTATTAATAAATCTGGTGTATGCGCATATTTTAAATGCTTTTGACAAAAAAGCTATCCAATTCCGTATTTCGTCACTCTAACGCAAATTGAGTTATTTATCATCANATTCCGTATTTCGTCACTCTAACGCAAATTGAGTTATTTATCATCATGTCCCGTCTTTTAAGTCTTCTCGCATGTAGACATACTCGACTACTTCATCCTCCTTACCAGACCCAAGTTTTTTTAGTGTTCATTGGTGAAAAGTGAGATGGGGGATGGAGTAGCGACAGAGAGAAAGNGGGGGTTCTTATGATTCGAGAAAACCATTTTGTAAATTGCAGTATTCTTCGCGTTTTCATTTCTGCGGAAATCTTACGTGTATTGAGATAAAGATCTGGAATAAAGCAAAGTTTGTTTGGCGCATCCAAATTAATTGTTTGTATAGTGTCAATTTCGAATTTTATTGTTGAAACCAAATAAATTTGTTATTCTTATTTAGTAGCCCCGGAATATAATATTTGGTTATCACAACTTAAGATTTGAATGACAGTTATTATAAAATTTGAAAAGTCCACCAAAATTCGAACCTGGATCTTTACAGATAAACCCTACACCTAAGTAGCGTTAGCTTGAGTTAATACTGGCAAAATAGGAATGTTTTTAAATACACATAATTAAAACACAGTGCAACGTACGTTATTAAAGATTTTTAATTTTACAGCTTTACATTTTAGTTTCCTATTGAACTTGTAATGAGATTTTTGTACAATTATTAAGCATCCATAAATGCACTTACAAACACTTTCCTTACCCTAATTATTAATCAAATGAATGGCCAAGAAATCATATAACTTACAGTTGATTCAACAAAATGTTTTGTTGGCAGTCTAATTTTTTTTGGCAAAACACAAATGTTTTGTTTATTCAACTGTGTATTTTGACAGATTAACAAAATAAATTTTGTAGCTTTTCANTTGGCAAAACACAAATGTTTTGTTTATTCAACTGTGTATTTTGACAGATTAACAAAATAAATTTTGTAGCTTTTCAAGTTTTGTTTGCTCAACAAAATTATTTTACTGTTACTACTATTAGTGGGACAGACCAGCAAAATTATTGTGTACTTNAGTTTTGTTTGCTCAACAAAATTATTTTACTGTTACTACTATTAGTGGGACAGACCAGCAAAATTATTGTGCACTTAGTGATAAAAGCATGAAATTTGGCACAGGGGTACCTATTTATATTGTTAAAAGATATAGATATTGAGGCACATGTGATCTAGCCTCTGCAGGCAATGGCAGCTATTTTACGATATGGCTGACGAACGAAATGTATTATTTGAGAAATGTACAGTTTTTGGTGGATTCTAATGTTTTAATATTTATTTCTTTATGTGTAACCCTGCAATCTATTCAGGTATGCGAACAAATAAAAACCCACTCATGCCCCTATGATATGATGATGAATTGTACGATGTGTAAATGAAGTTTTGTAAATGATTTAATATGCAATTATAATGGAAAAATGTGAGTTCTTTAAAAACTTTCGGTCATTTACACATTAAGATTATTTTATTTGATCTTGAGAGTTTTCTGTTTTTTAAAAGCCACAATCGAAGCATACAATTATATTTTGTTTTGGTTTGGATGTTATAAATAATTTCAATAGGAATTTGCATAAAGTGATAATATTTATAATTTACATTCTTCCGCGTTTGTTACTTCTGGTTTTAATTATTTATTTTTTGCTTTTTAGGGTAATCAAAGAATGAATAGCATCATGTCTTGTTCCAATTTTATCCGTTTTCGTATTCACTGATAATCCTACAGATTTCAGTGTGGCTAGTGACAAATTCTTAAACATGGTGTGTAAAGTCCATTCATGGTTACTTCCAAATTTTCTGAAGCCCTGCTAAAGTTCTACTTTCAGGATACTCCTCCGCCTCGTTCAAACAAAGCTTAACTTATTCTAGAAAATTACACCACAGAGACTGCGCACCGCATTCCTCCGCACTCAGTGTCATGACATTTTGCATAAGAACTACTTCCTACGAGGCATTACCAACAAACCTGTTTTCTCACTTTTTTATTCATATTAATTATAAATTAAATACTATAATTTGTAAGTAAAATACAATTAAAATTTCCATTGAACCAAAAACTAGGCACTTTTATGTTAACATAAATATAAAACGCTTGTGATACATGTGATATATAGGAAATAACCAAAAACGCCATACATGGGGTGATTTTGCAAATATTAGATTTCGAAAGTTTGGAGAAACCGCGAATATACCGCGTGACTCACCAAAACGAATACTAAGTTACACCCCAGTACTCGAACCCAGAACGCCTCGCACCGTAATCCGGTTTGAAGCCAACTGTGCTGCGGAGGTCAGTTGCACTCTGCCACGTGTACAGTTATAAATATCACTAAGGTGGAATTCATCATCAACGGCAAACGACTGGAAGTGTTGGCGCGGAGTGAGTCTAAGGACAGTTTAATGAGAACCAAATGCTGTGTTTGTTTCGTTACGGCCGTCTTCGTGTTTACGTTATGCTTTCAGTAACCCGTTCTTGATGCACGCGTCTGGCAGCGGCGAACACATCAAGAGTGAAAGAAGCTTGGCTTGTAAACAAATTGTCCGCTTGCGAGAAATCCATACGAGAACTACTTACTGTCTGCCAGGGTGATTATCGACTGAGATGTTATCTTCTACTCCTTATTTTAGTTCCTTTATCAGCCTGGAGGTTCTTCACGAAGATATTTATTCGATGGACATATATTGTCGATTTTAACCTATTTCTCAGACAGGAATCAAACCAAATTACGAACATCTGGTTGTACTGGAAGGCGTCGGGTAACAGCTTATTCGCTTTGTTTTCGTCTTGTCTTCAGAGGCCGACGTGTCCCCCGTGGGATAAGTAAATAATTACAAGAGTACAGCACTTAAATTTTCGGTCGGTTAACTCCGCGAATTAAAATTTGTGGCCCTCCTTGTCCGGTGCTTCATCCGCGCTCTCTGGGCTGGGCCAAGTTTCGTCTCCTTTTTTACTTATTTATTACTCCAGCCGGTCTTTTATTTCTATCCCCCCGTTGTGTTTGCTCGTCCTTCAAATCTTGGAACTAAAAGATATTTATTTATCCAAGTGAAGAACTTGAAGCACAATAAGAAGTTGCCCCCCAA
>NQII01010625.1:0-35130 GCA_002778355.1 Clitarchus hookeri
TCACACTTACCAACCAGCAC
The DNA here is from genome assembly GCA_002778355.1 of Clitarchus hookeri. Lineage (NCBI taxonomy): Eukaryota > Metazoa > Arthropoda > Insecta > Phasmatodea > Phasmatidae > Clitarchus > Clitarchus hookeri. The sequence continues at coordinate 21 of NQII01010625.1, forward strand.
ATCCCATTAACTAACCCTTCAGCCAACCCACCTTTCTGTAACTCATCCACACTTCGTCACATTTAATTATGTTAAATTGAAATAAACTCAATTTTTTTTTCTTAAGTATTAACCTAACCATACTTAAAAGACCTACATTTTTCCAAATTTAAGTTCTTAGGGAGAGATTGTATAGAATCTCCACCGCTTTTCCTTTCTTTTATGTTGGCAAAGAGAAGGGAATAAAGATTGGAGCAGTTGGGATAACTACGCTGAAGGCTGCCGGGTGTGTGTCTCTATATACATATATATAGTGGAAGGATATATTGTGACCAAGCCACCATTGGCATTACTTTAATAAACTGTAAAAAATTTACCCCACTTATATGAAATGGGCAATATCAATATCTTGCGGCCTTGCAGTAATTGCTGTGAGTACTACAACATAATTAAAATATTCTTTTATTAGTTTAGTGACTTAGAGCAGGAGATAAAGATAAGTGGTGTGTTAAGAAATGCTATTCATACTTCCTAGTTTATCATGTAGTCCTGTCTCACAATTTGACAGAGAGATGCATGAACTTTTTAACTTTCTTTGTCACAGCAAAACCTTTCCTGTGTTGGTCGTTCCAGTGCATGAAGTAATGCGATTAATGAAACCGTTTTCTTTTGGTACAGATGGTGTTCACAGACTCTACTAACCAGATGATATTCACCACGAGAAATTACGGTCGGAACATCACAAGGTACAAGCTGAACTTTCATCCATCCAACATCACTTTTCACGACGAACAGCCTTATACATTCTTAGCCTACGATATGTTGGACCCAGAAAGAAAGGTAAGTGTTGAGAAATACTGTGTTGGCTAATGCTTTTGTTGCAAGGTAGTGTTGACTTGCACCTTTCAGACTTGTTAGCTGTGCACTAACGTGGTACGTATTCTAAGTTTGTCCACTAAGAGAGAGGGTAGGACTTGGGTGTGGTGATGTCCAAGTCCTAAGTTGTGCAGTTACCTCGATCGTTGATTCCTGGTACTCTGCAGAACTGGCATTGTGTGTGTAGTCTATTCATGGTTATTCGTAACTTTTCTGAAGCGTGGCTCAAGTTCTACTTCATGCTATTCTCCCACCTCATGCAAATAAACCTTAACCAAGGAAAGAAAATTACATCAACAGACAATGCACTGCACTCTTGGCACACTCAGAAATATTTGCTTACTAGGCATTACCAACACACTTATTTTCACTCTGTTTCTATTTATATCAATTATAAATTACAATTTATAGATTAAATATAAAGAAAGGTTCAATTAAATTAATAATAAGAAAAACTTTTATGTTAACAGAAGCGTAAAATGTTTATGATACGCGACATATTTGTGAAGTTACCACAAACTTTCTATAGTTTTTTTTTTAGATCTTGTGCTAATTAGAAGCACCATCAATTATGAATACAGTTTACAGATGCATATGATTAACTTAAACATGACAGGAAAATTTCATGAGGTTACTGGTAAATGTTTTGGGATATCCTTCACAACTAGTAGGCATAACTTTTAGAGAAATCACATGATTGTGCAAAGCATAGAGATAATTTATTCACACTAGCACTAATGGCCTCAGTGAACTAATTCTTGTAATTAATGTTTAGACATATTGTCAAGAGTCCCCTGTCTGAGGGCGGCTCGGTGAAAAAAACTAAGTGAAAAAAGACAAAGTGATCACTGCTTTTAACCTTGATCCTTAATTGGTAGGGAACCCCAAAAGCTACGTATTATAAAAAAAAATATGTTAGAGCAACAGCGCAGTAAATAAACTAAAGAGGGGGCGGGGTACTCAAGATCAGTCGGCCAGCCTATACAGGCTGAAGTTAGGAAAGTCACCGGGTTAGCAGATTGGAGAGGAGGATAGCTGGACAAGACATCGCCAATGAAATAATAAAATGCTTGTAGGTTTCAACACAGAATGATGGAGATAAAATAATCTTTCATAAATAATCAATTACAATTTTTGTCATTCATACGTTTCTTGTTATATCATTACACAAGGTCCAAGCTTCTTAAATTATCTTCCCCTCTGCGTTTACAAAATAATTAGAGACGCAACTTTTGTTAAAATTTTCTAGATAATTTGTTGCATCTGCCCGCACATAAACTTCCAATGGCTACTATTGTCAGCATCTTAATACGTTGTTTACTTTTGTACATCCCACAGTACCACTAGCGTTCTCTATTGAGAGCAGTTTTAACTACTAGGCCCATCCTCATTTCAAGTCATACATTATATTCTGCGTGCAATTCGTTATATTCTTACGATTCCGTGAGATTTCTAAACACTGTATCCCGATTATTTCTATACTTCCATAGCAAATTTACCATACTGCGTGTAGGATAAACACTTCCATTATAGTTTAACAAGTTTCATGGTCACAATTTACGGTGATGATTTCTGACAGAGAGGTGTCANAACTGAAGCCTGCGACAGAGATAATATGCCTGCACTGCGTCAGTGGCGTAACAACTAGGAGGGGGAGGGTACACGTTGCCCTTCCCTAAATTTTGTACAATTTTAAAAAAGCTGTGATCGCTACGGGTTTTAGAGTACTGGCTAATAAACCCTATGAGAGAGAAAAAGAAATAAATTTAAGGCAAAATAGTTCTTTGCATAACAATAATTATTTTATTAATAATCTCAATTCAAATAAACTAGAAAAATACAAGGTGAACAACTAGTGGAAATAAATTACTTATTATATTTGATGGGACTTGGCCCTGAGTATTTAAAAAAATTTTAAAATAACAAAAACCACATACAAAAGCATTTTCACAACATTCTTAAATACTTATTTTAAACTCTAACCCTAACACAGAGGAGAGAGGAAACAAATTTCTCAGAGGGTAATCATTTGTTATTGGTTTGGATAGCGATGTTACCATGGCGCGGCGTGCTCACAGGAGGACTGAATGAACAGTTGCGTGCTGAAGTTCCATTCCACAATGAAAAATAAAACACAAGCCTTCTTATTACTACAAACAATACCATTAGGGAAATTTAAAAAAAAATTGTTTCCTTAAACGCACAATTAAACAAATCCTTGCTGCCTCCCAACTGCTAATCAGTCGTAGCCAGCCGAGGCTGCAACTTAAAAAAGACATCCATCACTTTTCACAGCAGACCCGAGACTTTTTTGCACCAGAGGCAAAAAAATCCATTTTACCACTATGGGGGGCAGGGGGGCAAACGCCCTGGTAGTACAACCTAATTGAAAAAGGTTAAACCACTACATTTTCAACAGAGAACGCGTCCCTCGCACGTAGACACTCAACAACACGTCCGCCTCTCACCGAAGCTCGCCACCAACTCCCGCTGCAACGTCAGCAGTTACTTCCCCGCCCTCCCACCAGGTTTTGAGACACCTTTCAGACTCCCAGCCTGTGCGCAACACTCCCCTGCTCCTACCAAAACTATTAGCCACGCGGAAGGGGGAACACGAGTGACCGCAATTATACGGTTCAGTGGCCTCGGCAGGAGACGCCTGACCGTGAATCACAATCATGCACTCCCCTCTAACCGTAAGCAAACAGAAACATACTAAACTGCTTGCCACATGGGTCGATAGCCGGAAAAGTAAATCTCAATCCTGCATTTGAGAAAAAAAAAACACACATTTCAACAGTTGCGTCGCGCGAATTTAGTCTGCAGCGTGGCAATATTTACAGGATGTTGTTCTGATGTGCCACTAAAGTTTACTGAAACACTGGCCCTTTAGCACGAGACGAGAATGCTATGGTCACATTCATTGTGAAGCATGTTCTGTCAATAGATAATGAGTAGAGCAGTCTTGTTTTACAACAAAACAGGCCTCAACTTATACAACAGAAGTAATGTTTAATGACAGAATATTTTCTGTTACCTTACACCATTTGTCTGCTTCCACTGATGCTTCCATCAGCATTTGAGATTTCTATCATAAAACTACTGTTTCTGTAATTGTCACTCTGTTTTCTCTGCAAACTGACAGTTATACTGGTAATAACATTGTCCAGTAACTCATCATTTCCTCAGTGTATTCTGAAGTGTCTTCACACATTTACACTGCTTTTGCCCATCTTCTTTAGTAATGCTATGTATCGCTGAGTGTGTAAGAGAAAGAATTTAAGAAGTTAACTGAGCTACATTATTAGCGGTTAGGCATACTCATGATTTCCCTAAATTCCTCATGTACTCTACGTGATTCAGCACACAGTTGTATGGCGGCAATCTTACAAGTTTGTAGCCATGTGCGCCGAAAAATGTTGTCTACGCTATATGCTACTTGAACGCGATGCAGTTTCACTCACTCTAGCAATTCACATTTTCTTTCCTTTATTGAAAATTTGACATTATGGGTTTGTCTCCCCTTACAGTTTGCACTTTCAGGAATGAAGTGTGGGGTTCTTTATTTTTGTACAGAATGATACATTGAATTGTCAAGGACTACGAGATTTTTTTGGTAGATAAGAGATAAGCTGCCTTTCACACCATCTAGTGAAATTGTCAGCATTCATTTTATGAACTTAGTGCCTTTTTTTTTTCCCCTCATAAGTCAACAGCACTCCATTAATTAAACTTTACTCGATTCCATCATTTGCTATAATCCACCTCTGTCCTGCTCGATCATTTTGGTATATGCCATTACCTCTTCTTGGTGTCAACATTTACTGACAGTATAGTTTTGGATGAATCCATGTTACATGAAAAAAAAACTACACAAAACTTTTCAACTCTAAGACTGTCATTTTTGCACTTCATCAAATACTTCGTGCACATGCCATTATGTAATTTTTTTTTTTTTCATAATGTAACGTATCCTGTTTTTAACATTTTTTCGAACCAATATCCATTTTTCAGGAATTTTCTCAGTTTTTCTGTACTGCAAAAAAAAAAAAAATATTTTTTCCTGCTAAGCGTACAGTAACTTTTTTTTTACAGTGTAAAATTCCTGAACAGTTCTCATTATTCCACAGTCAAATAAATTAATTTCAGTTTTCATGTTTGATGGTCTCGTTTTGCCATGCAGCACTAATTTAGTTTTTTGTTTTCGAAGCCTTCTTTTTATATTTTCTTTATTAAACTTTCGGATTTCTATATTGTAGCCTCACTTCATTTCATTGCACACTCAACTGGAAAAGAGAAATGCCCCTTCTTTCTTAATCACAAAAGCAGCTCACTTTCTTAGGATTTTCCTTTCTCACTGCCTACTGTTTTATTGTGGTTTTGTGTATCTAATATATGATTATTGTAAAAAATTATATATTAACTTACGACTGCAGTACAGCCTTGAAAGTGGTATGACTGACTTTAGTATTAATTACTACACACCCATGATGTTGACTATACATGCCGCCCATCACCATGTCTGTGGAAAGAAAGAAGGGCAGAGTAGAAATAGAGAGAGATAAGGAAGATTGGGCATTTCACATATTTTCCGGAGTTTCACTTGTGTTTGTCGAATAGTATGCTCGTATACTGACATGGACTAGTTGGGCGTGACAGTTACTCGCAAAGAATGGCTGTGTCTAGTTCTGTCCAAAGTTTCTGAAGTTTGTGAGTATGTAGCAGCAATTTTGTTATCATGCTTGGGCAACAAGATGACTGCCAACGTCGGATTGAATTGAAGACGTATCAAGTATGTCAAAGTGTAGTTGTCATTTCACAAACTTATTTCTCATTATATGAATAGTCTTAACAGCCATGACAGTTGGCTGCAAATGCTGAACTGTTATTTGTGTTTCTTGGGGAGTGAAGTATTCCTGTGACTTGTGTTTGACCATGCAGATAGTTTGTTTTGTTTGGTGTTTCCATTCTATAATGTATGGGCATGCATGTTGTAAAACAACATTATTTTTCCAGTTTATGGCAAACTAAACCAAGGAATAAATTTCTTTTTTATTGCACATTTCTGCATTCCTATTGGCAATGGGTGGTAGTGCAGACAAAATGATTATATCAGTATGCACTTAAGAGTGGTTCTATTTTTCAGCAAAACTATTGTTTGGTAAGTTTGTACTCTGTTCAAATTATTATACTTGAATACCCAAACAATACAGCTAAAGAAATATTTGTGGTCTCAGATAAAGAATTTCTTTCGCTTTGAACGAGTTGGGAGTATTTTATTGAATTGTTCAATACAAGGGAGTTTAAAATTGTTTCTTGAGAGAACAGTTATTGTATTTAATGCTGTACTTTTTTGTTTCCAACAAGAATTTTGCATAATACTAGTTTTGAGGTGGGAAATGAAAATGTCTAAATTCTTGTTTGTTAGATTCATCAGGCTGTTTTGCCCTTTGTCAACGTTCTTTGTTGTTTACTGATGTTATCTTTGAAAAGAAGACTGAGCAGTAAGATAACACTAATTTGGTACAGTAATTGGTACCGAGTGCAGAGAACTGTTAAGACGTTTTCAGCCAGGTTAATGTCCTCTTAGGCTGTTCTCCTGTGTGTGAGTTTATGTAACATGTGGAAGTCTGTGATACTTTAATGAGACTAAATTCTATACATACTTCTATTTATTTTTTTCATAGATAGGTTTCCATATTTAATGAATAATTCCGGTATTTTTATTAGGACAAGAATTATCATCATGGGATGGTACTTACAGTGACGTAAGAATGTATGTTAGCTAGTGGAAAAATTCTAATCTGAACATTGAAAGTAGTCAACTGAAATGTAGGGAATAGCCTCAAATGTTGTTAGCTCTTTTGACTGCACCTCACAGTAATTCATCAACAAGGATAAATTTTTGCAACATTTGCTGCAGCCAAAAAGAATTTAGATTATTCTTGTATGCATTAACTCTGCTCTGATAGTGCCGGATGCAAAAGGATCAACTCCTCTAATGAAGTACACAATAAGTTAATCACAATGAGCAAAGATGCTAAGCTTGCAACCGTGCAGCTCCTAACAAATTGTATTTATGTGGGTGGTAGACATATGATTTAATTAGTACAACAAATTGTACATATTACAGTTTGTTATGTATTTAGCTATTTGTACAACTGTGTACACACATATATTTATATCGCATGCGTTTTTTACGTGTGTTCATTACCGACGGAAGAGTCTGCAGGTTGGTGTAAAATTTTAGTGCGTGTGAGTTTATGTGTATGTTATTAAATATGATTGTGACTACTTACAAGTATTCTTGGTTGTTGGCAGTACTGTATCTGTACAGCAGTCGCAGCTGCAGTGAGCAGTAAATAGTGCATATAAAAATAAATTAGATTTTTTTAACTCTAAAAATACACTCATTACCTTTCAATACACAAAGGTGTTTTAATGTTGCTGCATAAAAGATCATTTCCAATTAATTTCGCAAGTGAAACTCGTAAAATGATTTTCTTAATCATTATGCTACTGCATGACTAACTGTCTATAGAAGGTGACCTCACTTGACAGTTGTTAGTTCTGACCTTCGACATGACGGTTGACCTGTCAACAAAGCTCCAAGCTGCTGCAGTTGTGCGTAGTTGGTGTGTCCCAGATTGTCTCGAGAGACCCTCTGCCGTATACAAACTCTGATCAGGCTGAAGTGCTATCTTTATCTGCACCATCTGTCCAGAAATGTATCATAGCTGCATTGCCATGTGTGTGTCAACATGTTATTTATTGGTTGGGGTTTTGCCCTAGGTTCATACTGTTTTTTCATGCAGGATATGAATTTTTCTCTCCACGCTTGCTTCTACAACATACATTCAAAGGTGTCTGAACAAGAGGAGGGCAGTAGATATGGTTATCTTCCTCGTGCAGCCAATGTGTTGCAGGAGTGCGTGCACATAGATAAGCACAATATAGAAGTATGAATACGCAAAGAAATCATGTGTTGTCAGTGTGATAACACACAATCTTTTGTAAGGTTTCTGTGTAGGTAGCAATAATCTGTGGTATACAGTACAAAATACAAAATGTTTCACTCCAAGCCGAACTCAGGTTTTCGTAAATAACTTTAACAATAATGAAGATATTTTATTGAAATTTGCAACACTCACATTTTGCTTTGTGTGAAATGTGATATCGTAACAAGTCTAATTGGTGAACAAAGTTGAAGTTGAAGATGTCCCTGTACACAGCAGTTGTGATGGTCGTCTCAAAGTAAGTTGAACCAATTATGTGCCAGTGGGAAATTGCACACCAACACCATACTCTTCTGAATGGAGAGGTTCGTGATACACTGTATGGGGATTTTCACTAGTCCAAAAACATGTTTTTTGAGAATTTACATCACCTGAAAGGTGAAACCAAGCTTCGTCAGAAAAGAATACATAATCCAGAATACTCAGATTTGCTTGGATGAGTGTCTGCAACCAGTAACATTATGCCACACGTTTCACTTTGTCAGACTCCTTGAGTTTGTGGATGAAGATGGTATGCGTAGAGTTAGGCTTTTTTTGCTACACGATAAGTTGCATTTTGACAATCTGGTTTTCTGAGAAATTCACCACAATGACTTATTTGGAGCGGCCAGTAGTCTGAGCCTTACATCCTTGTCTATTTCCTGCAACAAATTTTGGATGAAATCCCCCCTTCAATCATGTCCAATAAAGTCCCCTTTGTTTTGAGTTTCTTCGCCAGGGCACAAATGGTGGACTTACTCATGCATGTCTGCCTCCATACTTTTCCCGGGACATCTGTTGACAAGCCCTAGTCCAAACACTGAAGACATGTTGCTCCACAGTATTCTGAAACATTTTGTCTATATTTTCTTCAGTTACACTTACACTGTCACCACGGTCAATGAAACACCCACTTCTGGTCACAAGGTACAACAGTTGCCTACCGATAATACGCAACACGGTAGACTGGTAATCACAAAGCAAAAGAAAAAAAACTGTGGGCACACATTACACCACAATCTAAACGATTCACAATCCTATTTCATTGCCACTTCTTCAATGTCGAGAGTCAAGTGCAGTGTTGTTTTGACACAGATGTAATCACATTTTACACAAAGCAAAGTAAGACTTTTGAAAATTTTGTTACTATATCTTCATTAGTGTTAAAGTTATTAACAAAGAGCTGGGTTCGGCTTGGAGTGGGACATCCTGTACATGAGAATTGTTTGAAATTTGGTTACCAATGATGTTTAATGTTTTTACAGCAATATTAAAATTTTAGGGTGACATGTGCACCAGTTGAAGTTATTGTCAGGACTGCCCCTATTTGATATGACACTACGTACTTGGAATATTACTGTACTTAAATTTTTTTATTATTACCAGCAGAAAACATGTTGTTTGGAAACATGTTTACGGTTTTTTGTCAATCTGATAATATTGATGTTACATTAAAAAAATTAGTATCCTGTTCACAATAGGCTATTACAAAGACCTAATTAGTGTGTATATAGTTTCACTGTGAATAAATTGTTAATAAAAGTCAAATTAAACACCAAATATTTTCAATATCCATCATTAAAAATGATTTCATAGAAAGAAAGAAAAATCTCCACAGTAATAAAGTATATGTAATTTGCATAATAACTGATTATTCAGGAAATGTTCTTAATCAAGAACAGGGATAAGAACACAGCTGGTGACCTTGTAGATACATGTTTTCAACTCGTGCTGGCCCCTAACGTACGTTGGCNCCTTGTAGATACATGTTTTCAACTCGTGCTAGCCCCTAACGTACGTTGGCCCTCGTTCAGTGAACTTTATAGCAATGTGACGGTAGCCAGTTATCCTGCGAGCAATTTACTAGTGCAGTCAGACCGACTGAAAATGCCGACCAGTGGATTTTGAGAGGCTGCATCGATAACCGCACTGAACCAAGCCAATCCAGTGAGCTTCCTGTTTTGAATGAAGTCCAGACACTATACTTAAACTGTCCTGTGCTCTGCATAATTGTGTATTTAACTGTACGCATTGAATGGGTTTTGCTTTGTTATATGGTAGTAACAGTAAATTATCAAAGGGGATAACACTTTCATAACCTAAAAGCTAGGAGGAGCCCCTTGGGTCTGGAAGTCTGGGGCAAATTGCCCCTTTTGTCTCCCTCTCCCCCTTTGTGGGCAGCCCAGGGTATTGTGCCAACTAATTTCTCTGCTATCGTATTGTTACGAAATGCCTAAGGGGCGTATCCGAGCTTGTGAGGCATGGAGGTCTTAATAAAAATAAATGAACTAAATTTTATTTTTATTTATTCACACAGCTATTATATACATCAGCAATCTATCTCCACTGTTACTCTTTTTATTTTTCAGTGAGCGCAGTATTCAATGTCTATCTCAGTCCTAATTAAAGTATTTTGTTTGGTTATAGCCAATTAACTCACATTCATCATTAAAACATGTTTAGTCTATCTGTTGCAATCATTTGTAATGTCTTACTCTCGTGCCTCCAGTCCGACATTCCAGCGTGCCAGCAGCACCCTTCACTGCACCGATGCTCGCAGTCGCAGATTTTCCTCCCGCTGGTCACTTCTCTCGCCAATCATTTCTCTTCTCTCTCGTCATCTATCGCTCAAGGTCGCGCAATTGCCCAAACAACTCCCTGCTCTGAGGCCCGACGCGCTTTTATAGTATCAGCAGCCAAGTTCTGGAATATTCCCAGCACCTAGAGTCATGCTGAACGAGGCAAGGATGATCAAAACCAGAACATTCTTCAGATAAACATGGAAATCCAATCAGCTGAAGGGCAGGAGCGTGCGAGCCACAAATGTTTTATCGCGGTGGCATGCTTTTCGTAACAAGATACGTGCGTCTTGGATTATCGCTCGCCTGTCATTCAAACAGCTCTTGTGACTCGCCACCCACTATCATATCACTACTCTGTCCTTCTCTTCCGCTCGCTCGCGCAGGACAAAGCAGCGAGTACGTAACAGTATTTTAACTTTATTTTACTGTTTTCTGGTACATATAATATAATAATTCTTATAAAATTCATGATAAACATTTGTGATTATTGTATTGTTAAGGTGTGGAGTTTTTGGGAGATCCCCAGCTCCGAACAAGATTAGTTTCCTCTACAGCTGTCATTTTTCTCACTTGTATTGTTGTACACTAATAGCAGAACAATATTGTAGTTTTTGCTGTTTCTCATCGTGTCTTCATCAAAGGATTTCTCATTCTTTACCATATTTTTTTACTGAAGTGATACATGGTGAGTTACTGGTATCTTCAGTTATTGTTTCATAGTACTGCTAAATGAGTGAAATTAAACCTGTTGGTAAAAAGTGGTATTTGTGCATTACTGTACAAAGTTTAGGGTTAAACATATTTTAAACTTTTTTCCATCTAACTCTTCACAGAAAATACATTTTAACTGCCAAAATTTAAAAGTTCTAAACTTACATGTACTACTGTATTCGTAAAGCATTCTTTTTTAATTTATTGGAACCTTTTGAAGTTAGGGTTGACTAGGGGCGGAGGAGGGGGAATATCATGTAGAAAATTTTGGTGCCTCTGGTGTTTGATAAAGTATCTCTTTCCGAAATATAATATATATTTAAAACAATTATACTTGTGTTTACACATTAGCTTCCTGTTCACACATTTTAAACAAAAAAAACCTTATATTAGTAGTAAAAAATACTGTGTAATATTATTCTTTGACTTCCAAACTTATGAAGTATACGTAAAAAATTTAAATCTACTCTACCGCATTAAAATTGGCACATTTTTATACAGCAAAGACCCTCCTCCCTTTACTTTGTATTTCCTTTTCTGACACTGTTTTTTGTGCATAATTATGCCTTCAGTGTCGGAAGGGTTTCAAATTGTTTTGTTTTAAATGTCAATATCATCTGTGTAGGAAAGTAATGCCCTCTCCACCTTCAGTAGCGGGACGTAAGCAGCAGTCAAAGGCCGATGCTCCCAGTGGTGCGACAAAGCTTCCTTGTGCCAATCTAATCATCTGTGTTATCTCAGTAGTGCGAGGTTGTGTGCCTCCGAGCCCACATATGCAGGGTTTTGTAAGGAACTATTTCATGGCTGGAAAAAAAATTGGTCTGTGTGGGAAATTGCAGTGCCCATCCTTTGTCCAGGTGAACAGTATTAAGGAATTGACAAGGATGTGTTGTTTCTCTAAGTTTCAAGTGTCCTCGATGGAACTTGTGCAGCTCCAGAGACTGTGGGTGCTGGTACCCTCCCTAGAAATTGGATCAGGTGGCAAAAAAATTCCAAGGAAATTTATTTTCTATTGTCTAGTTTATTATTTGTAAGAGTAAAACTTAGGGGAAATGTTTAACGCGGTGCCAAGAGAAGAGTAGTGTTGTGGGCGTCTCAGCCTTGCAAAGAATGATCTCCATGACTTAGAATTACATTCACCAACAATCTCATGACCAATGTTTAATTTGTAAGATTTTTATATAATTTACATGAAAATTGAGTAATTGGTGAACTTAATACACCATATTTTGCATAGCTAATGGTATCATCAGATTTCAACAGCATATTTCATTTGATTCCTCTGTCTTCCAGATCCCTTATCATCAAGCTGAACAATTGTTATTCAACAACTCTCCAAAGTTATCATGTGAACAGTCTCCTAAAGATAATTACAACTGCATAGTGATAGGACTCAGATTCCAAAGAAATTAATTAATCCAATTTTGTTTATATTTCTTCTGTCATATTCAATCTTCTGTGTTAATAGTAAGTAGAAGTTTTATAGGTATTCATTAGTTATGGTGTTATCTATAGCACAAAGAATTATACTATAAACAAGGGGAAAAACTGCATTATTTTTAATTGCATTAACCAATGTTCACCAAATCACAATTAAAGAAGATTTTACAAAACACTTATTTTTTTTGTAAGAGGACAAGTGCTCCCGTAAATATGAGTGTGGTTTTTTTAATAGTTTGATATGGCAGTATTGGGAGCATGCTTATTTTGACCTTTCTTTTTGTAGTTTGTTGAAACTCAGTTTTTCGGCAGGAAGTTGTGGGTTCATACTCAAGTAAGACATTGTGTTGTGACTGTATTCTAAATACAGTAACCTCCTGCTATTCATGGTTTGGTAAACTAGTTTTTGTTTTATCTGTGTAACCCTTTTATAATAAAATTGTCTTAATTTTGTAAATGTGCGTGGGTGTATCACAATGGCTTTCAACATGACGTGTGACCATGTGCCACGGAGGGCATTTCTATCCAACTTGTAATGGTAAATTTCAATGTCCTGTGTGCCAACATTTGGCATGATTATCGTCGCAACTACACACAAATTTATGCTTTGAATGTTTATTTGTAGTGAGCATTTTCAAGTTAGGGTGCAACGGTTTGTTTGAAAGATTGTGATAGTTATAGCCGGGAAATACAGAGAAACTGTGTGAAATGGTGAAGGAGCTATATAAAGGTGAAAGTTCATAGGAAAGGGCACTGAATTATAGAATTAGTTTAAAAACTGTGCAAGATGTTGTAAAGGCAAAGTAATTGTAAAAACGTTTACAAATTTTTAAAAAGTGGTAATGCAGTCTTGTACGATAGTAATGTGATGGACATGACTAGTTTGGCGGAATAAAACAACACAATACAATACAGACTGCGTCTTCAGTGAAACAGCTTGTACTGCTATATAGCATGTATTTGCATTTATTTGGCTGAGGTCAGTTTACATTATTTCCCTCCACCTTGTTGGTAAGCGTGGGGGCATTGTGCCGTAATGTCATTACTACACGATTTTTGGCACAGCTGTTGTGCGTAATGGAAGCTCAATGTACCTGAAAAATTATGCCAGTTTTGCTAAACTGTTTTTCTAGATCACACATCACTTTCTGTCCACATCTGGCGGTCCTGATCAACATTGTTTGGCAGGAGTTTACTGTAGAAAGAATCCGGTAACTCACAAATGTCTTTCTTACAACATTGTGTTACGTATATGACAACCATTATTGATAAGAATATATGTGATATACCTGCACAGATAATCATATCTGTGTTGATTTGCACATGTAAACATACACATGGGAATGCATCACTATGTTTTAATTTATCACAGAGAAAATAAGTGAAAGCAATTTGTACATCCCTACATGTATGTTCATAGCACTCACATTTTTTTGTAAATACTGTTCTTCGTGTATGGGAAGGTGGTTTTTCACATACGAATATTGAACTGAATAAGTAGCTATACTCAATTACTTGACCTTCATTATAATGTAGGTCAGCAGTTGCTGAGTGTTTTTGAAGTTCTGCTTGTGTTCAGTTGTGTGTATAAAACTCTTTTCAGTAAAGTATATAATTCTTTCACCATCGTCTCACAAACTGCAGTATAGCACAGTTAACTTTATAGTATTTTTCAAATATGTATGTGTACTTTTAAAAAAAATGTAGTCTTCTTCCATTGATATGAATTGTTAAAGTAAAGTTGAAGGTTGATGCAAGGAAAATTACATTTTAAGTGAATATAGATTATATTTTTAATCAATCTTGAAGCTATTGTAGTAAAAAGAATTTGGGTTACAATGTACACTTGTATCCCTTTTTTACACTTAATGGAAAATATATAATTTGGTTATACATATTGACAATTATGGTATTTTTATTGTTTGCAGCTATGGATTACTAAAAATTTTGGGGAGTCGTTTGAGAAAGTTCACGAGTATGTGGAATCTTTCTACTGGATCGGAGGCACGGCAAACGGTGCGAGTGACGATATAAAACTAGCAGTGCAGCGAGTGGAGCCATCTGGTGGTTCGACAGTGCTCGTGTCTAGCTCGATGTTCGAAAGCCCGCACGATGCCAAGGTGCTGATCAAGGATGTGGAGGAGTTCCAAGTGAAAGGAGATTACATGTTTGCAACGAGGACCGTGGACGCGGTGAGCAACTTGCACATTCTATACTTGTTTTTCTCTAGAGCAATGCTTCTCAACCTTTGTGAGACCATAGCCTGGTAAAATAGTTTTTCATAACATCTCAAACAAATTAACTCCTAAATACTGTTTAATTTTTTGTTTTTAAATTCACACAGCTTATAATAATTAATGAAATCTTGTACCATATTCCAATACCCTCAGGCCAACATTATTAAATTAATTTGTGATGTTCATTTCAAAGCTTTTTTCTGATAATGAGATACAAAAAAAAATATCCCTAACTTGTACAGGCACAAAGGTGCCGTTACATGTCTTTCTTAGATAAGCAAAATCTTAAGCTGAAACATTTGCATAATAATAAGAGCAAGAGGGGGAAGAGAAATTGTTTTTTTTTTCTGTTTTTGCTGGAGGCAGAGTAAATCGACAGTTACACAGTCCAGGAAACTATCACAGCCCAGTAAAATTAATGCCATTGCCCTGTACTGGGCCCCGACTCAGCGGTTGAGAAACACTGCTGTAGAGAATTGACAGTTTCGCTAAAGAGTCATATCTTTATTTATATTCTTTAACATAGGAGCTCTACATTAGATATCATTGTGGCGATAAGGAAGTACAGCGAGTGCTGATGTAAACTTGTCCGCCAGAAAACATTTTAGCTGTGAAGATGATAAAGGCTGTTTACGGTAAACTGAGCACTTTTGGAAGCCCCGCTTGGTATCTGCTTGTATACACATTTTGTATTCTTCCGTCATATGTAACATTGACATTGTCATGTGGCTGATCACTTAATTCATGTGTTGGCCAAGTGAAACTTTGAAATAATTGGGGAAGTAAATATTTTACAAATTTCTGTACGTGCATTAAAAAACTGAAAGCTAAATAAGTCTTATTAAGTATTGACAGATGTTTACCTAGTGCTTTTAATTCAACGTCAAGTCATGGAACTACTGTTCCTCTGCAACATTCATGAAAGGTTGATTTAAAAAGTGCTTATTTTTCCATGAATAGCCTTTGGTAGTGTGTGTCCATGTTTTGCTACAACAGCACCAGAGTCTTCCGTCATGTTTTTCTGGTGTTCATGCAAATGACAAGGAATTCAGCTAAAGAATTGTTGTACTTAAAAACTGAAATTTCAAATGTTACTTTTGAACAATGTGAATATTTCCTTATTTCTTCAGTTGCAATTGGACTGCCTGGGAACGTAGCCATTGTATTTAACATTGTGCGTATGGTAAACAAAGGACTTGACTACAGAGTTGTTTTATGGTCAATCCATCACATGTGGTCCTGGACTTGTCGCTTGATAATTTTTTTAAAAAGAATTTTAGTGTTTGTTGATAATGACCCATGTAAATTGGTAGTTTAAAGAAAATGATTATTATTATTTTTAGCAGTCGTTGAAATAACAGGCCTCCAATTTTCTTTTACAAGTACCTATGTCAAAGTAGTTAACATAAAAAATTAATTTGCTCTGATACTTGTCTCCTTATTTTTTAAATGTTATACAGAATTTAGATGGGGGAGGAGAAAAATAAAATTCAAATTTTCCTCACAGTGGAGTACTATATGGTAGTGTAAAATCATGAAAAAATTTCAGGTTAAGAATGAAATTTCAGGCATAAGGAAACCAGTTAGCCAAATAATGTTTGCAATAAAAATGTAGTGTAAAATGTTTTAAGAATAACTGTTTTCGTTCAAAAGTTATGTGACTAACCATAACTGAAATACATATTTTTATGCAAATTTCCACAAATACAGAAATTGCACACAGCACAAAATAAAGGTGGCCACCATTTGTAATGCTAATGTAAAAAACTTATAATTTTTTTACTATTAACTTAAAATGGATGTCGTTGAAAAATAGTTTTCTTTTTAAATGGTTAAATAACAAATTTTTGGCCTACTTTCTGAATTTCCACTAAATATTGCACACCTACAGAAGGGCATGTAAAGTTACATGATTTAATTGGGGTCAGGAAATGATATTAAAAATGGCGGCCATGTAAATATTTTGATACATTTGTCATATCTATTTAACCAAATTCAACCAAACTTTTTATGCTGACAGTATCTATTAGATGCATAGTATAAAAAACATTTTTCTATGCAGTTTTGTAACATAACACCGATTAAGAAAATGAGGTTTTATGTCTTATCTCGGGTACCAATCAACCAATTTCCACCAAATTCTTTACACAATTTGCGTTATGGTAGACCATGGAATCTTATGTGTTTTTAGGGGCTCAGACACTTAGCTTAAAAATGATGGCCGTGTAAATATTTTAGGTTAGTGAACATTAGACTGATTACATCTGAAGTTGATGCTCTGTACCCTACGTCCATTATGCAGTTGATTGCAAGCTTACTTAACTTTAAGAGTTTTTTCAAATTCGAATCTTGGGTAAGTTACTAGTTTATTTTAATTTTCTTGGTACTATTTCACATGTTTCTGGTCTTCATCTCTAATGATACTGGTCAATGAAACGTCAACGCCTACCTACCATCTAAGCTTTTAAGAACTTCACTGAGATTTATTTGCACTCACGTAGATTCTCATTAGTTATCAGTACTTGTTGTTTTCCTTGACCACTTGCAATGGATTGACCCAAAGTTGTTTTCTGGCAAGAGCTTCTGTAAGTCCTGTGACTGTAACTGTTATTGTTGTAACTTCTTCAAATGAAAGGTATTGCATTATTAATGTGGCACTTGCACATAATTACAGGGGAGTAAAATTACGGTACCCTACTGCTAAATACTCTATGCTAATGTTATGATCTTGTATGTGTTGCAGAAAAACTTGGATTTATAT
This sequence comes from Clitarchus hookeri, assembly GCA_002778355.1. Taxonomy (NCBI): domain Eukaryota; kingdom Metazoa; phylum Arthropoda; class Insecta; order Phasmatodea; family Phasmatidae; genus Clitarchus; species Clitarchus hookeri. Next base: position 17,602 of record NQII01010625.1, read on the forward strand.
GTGTCGTACAAGCGTGGAGAGTTCGTCAAGGCCCAGTTCATGTCGGAGTTGGATAGACGAGAATTCTATGTGACGGATGTCTACGATTCACAAGTGTTTATAGTGGTTGGTCACACAGACACAGTGTCGAATCTGTACGTCGCACAAATGTCTGATGGAAATTCTATTAATTTTGCATTGTCACTGGAACGTATTTTCTGCTTCTTTCCAAACTCTACATGGCGTTACACATGGTTAAAGTAAGTTTGCATTATTTTATTTATGAGTTTAGTATATGTATATATTGCCAAATTGAGCATTGCAATTTTTAATTGCCTAATAGAATGATTGTGGTAAGTAAAAAATGTGATAAGCATCCAAACTTGCATTGTTCATTGAATTACGAACATCACAGAGCATTGTGACAATATAGTCGTGCTTCGGTTATCCTAATTTCAGTTTTCCCACAGATTTGCAGAATCCAGGCAACTGAACCTTTCTTGTCTGTACCCAACACAGAAACTTATTTTCCATGCCTAAATAGGGCATATTAATTACAGCTGATTCATCATAACATGTTAATGATGCAGTTAATGTGTAACACTTTAGTAAACTTTTCCCAAATCAAGGCTAGTGCATCAGGACATAAACAGAGTCAAAATAATTTGCAGTGTGTTATAAAAATCACTTCAAACTATATTCATGTGTAGGCAAAATTTAAGTTTTTTTTTAGTTCCCTTCTCCTTTCTCCCATGGTTATGTTGATTTGCAGAACTTCTGTAGTCAAATCTTGGGGGGCCATGGTGGTGTAGTGGTCAGACTACTCACCTCCCACGTAGGCGAACCGGGTTTGATTTCCGGTGGGGGTCACTCTTGGATTTTTGGATCTGGGAATCGTGCCGGGCGATGCCGCTGGTTGGCTGGTTTTCTCGAGGATCTCCAGTTTCCCCTGCCCTTCCACTCCGTCACTGCTTCGTACTCGCCTCGATTCACCCTCATCTGCTCTCAAGACTGTGATGTTAAGAGCTGCCCAAATCTCTCCACTGTAGTCAAATCTTCATTGAAGTAGTCCTGGTTTCCGATACTGTTTTCTGTGTGCGTTTTAAAAATTCCTAACAGACTAACTTGTGTGTTTACATAGCTAAAATCCCTGTTCTCTCCTTACTTCTAAATAATTTTACTGTACAATGAATACTGGATGTGATTTTAAGAAGAGAGAAAACCACAGGATTATTTTATTATTTGTATTTTAATTATTTTGGCCTTTTATCAGTATTTCCCTTTAAGTGCATCTTTACTTTCTGTTTTATTGTTATGGATGCAATTTTGGTCTGGAAAATTTTTCTGACTTTATTTTGGACATTTTATAACTTTTTAAAACATGTGACAGAAAGTAATAGGTACATCAGCAGCTCTACTTATAGGCTCTGCCTGGCTCGCACATGAGGTTGTTGCAGAGGTTTGGTAGAAAACATGTGATTACAAATAGTTGGTTATTTTTCAGTTGTCTTTNGCACATGAGGTTGTTGCAGAGGTTTGGTAGAAAACATGTGATTACAAATAGTTGGTTATTTTTCAGTTGTCTTTGTACAAAAAGCATTTAAGAAATGTTTTGTGTCCAAGGTCAAGTTTCAAGTTCTGATTTTAATTCTTAAGGATTGTATTTTGGATGTGAAAGACGTTTAAACGAGTGTTTTCAGAATGAGTCTGAGCTGCCAAATTCTCTATACAGAAACTGCATCCTTGTCTTTGTAAAAATATAGGGTCACCGCTTAACGTCACATTCAGGTGAGTTTCCAATGGAAACAGACCGCATGCCAGTTGAACACCTTGCGTGTAGAGGCGATGAGGCAAGTGGTGAGTTAGCAGCACCCCACGTATGGCAGATACCTTGTTAGAAGAGCGCAGCTTCCTAGCTCCCTGGGGGAGTTAGACATCAATTTAACCTTATCCAGAGTTGGCGTAACTCACCTTGTTCTTGGCATTTACCAAGAGATTGATTATGATTTAAAGGTCTCTAATTTGAGATTGTGCCACGGTTTACTCAGGTATTTCATTTCATTGAGGGAATTTTTTATAATGTACAAAGTGGTTTCAGCCCATGACAGTATGTGTAACCTCAACCATCATTTTCCACAGCCATTGTGGTTTTGATGTACAACTAACCACTTTGATAGCATCCCAAAATAATTTTGAGATACAATCTTGCAGTTAAAAGTCATGTAAAAAAAACCATTTTGATAGGAATCATAGTTAATAATTTGGACAAGAGTGAAATTTTACATGTTGCATTTTTCAGCAACGTTGCAGATGAAACATTCGCAGACTTCCATAAAGTACAAGGCCTGCACGGCATCTACATAGCTTCCCAAGTCTCCTTGTCGGCGGAAAACCATACCATCACACCGCAGTTCCTGACAACTGTGATCTCATATGACTCTGGTGGTGAGTGGCATCTGTTGACACCTCCCACCCACGATTCCTCGGGAAGAAGGATTGTTTGCAATGTGGTGAGTGTCACAGTGTACAGTATACTTATTTCTAGTCTTAATTAGTATTGAGTTTCTATATTTGATTATGAANTCTAGTCTTAATTAGTATTGAGTTTCTATATTTGATTATGAAAGCTGTGGAACTTATTGGTCTGTGTTAACTCACTCAGTTGGCATTGATCCTTAAATACTGAACATTCATAGTGTAGTGGCCTGCGAGTCAGAAACATAAATTAGCAAACAGTTCATTAATTGCATGCATCTCTGATTTTGCACAGTATTCAATGTTATCAAATCATCGTATCCAAAACTGATGATGCATGGAGTAGTTAAAGGTTTAGATGTTAAAGAAATTGCATGAAACCAGAAACTGTTGGCAACAAGATCTTACTGTGTGCATACTTGTGAAGACTGCTGGTGAGTTTTTTCCTGACTTAAAAAAAAATCAACATGTGATTTATTTTCACGGCTAGAGATATTTAAGTGAATGCTTCATAAACTTTTAAGAAAAGAAACTTGAAAATATTTATACATGCAGCAGTCCCCCCCCCCCNTACCAGAAGACCCAGAAAGGGCCTGCGAGCCTGTCGGGGCACTAGCGCTGGACAAAGGTGTTGACTCTCCAGAAGGCCCACCCAGGCTTACACCACGCACTAACCACATTCCACATGAACACCTGCATTCTTTCTCTTTCTCTGTATGAGTATCTTATGCTTCATCATGAAGCTGGGGGATAGACGGCAGGCTGGAAAGCCTGCATTGAAACTGATAGTCAGGAGGTAAGTCTTGGGAATGCCTTTGTGTATGCAAAGCTCAGGGAAGATGCAGCTCAGGAGAGGGATACGCTCATTGACAGAACACACGACCAGTGCCACCAAATTGGACCAGCGATAGCTGCAGGGTACCTCCCGGTGTGCTTCTCCACGCCAAGGGCTCCACTACTACCAACCCTTTCAACCTAAACCAGCTGCTCCACGACCAATTGTCCCACAGGCCACAGTGAGAAAGTTATAGTTTTCCCTTGCCCAGTCCACTCAACCAACCTTTTCACTAGTGCGCACAACTACTCGGCCTTCCATAAAACTTGCTAAACCCAAGTCTATGATAGGTGGTTAATTTACCAGCCAAAGCAGGCCTGCCAACAAGCTGCAATCGGCGTTGTATCCCCATAAATAGAGCCCATGCTTCCTGGCCCTAGAGGTAGACACCAGGCATTGCCTCAATGTCAANGCCCATGCTTCCTGGCCCTAGAGGTAGACACCAGGCATTGCCTCAATGTCAAAATTCATAGTTATTCCTTTAAAAAACTGTGCGTTACCAATCTACAGGAGTTGTCGGTGTTGTGCCGTAACGTGTGTATTCTTCCCTTTCCTTGAGAAATTTCTGGCTATGCCCACTGCTGTATCTACACAAATATAAGCCTATTCCAACTTTTACTTTCATTAGATTGATGTCTTGCTTTCTTTTACTAAAAGATTTAATTGTAATGTTTTTGCTTGAATAGTAGCAATGTTTTTGACTAGTCGCATGTTTTATAACAGCACAATCCACTTAATTAATCCTTAAAAACATGTACCTATTGTGCTTTTTAATGCTAAAAAAAAAAGGAATGAACAGAAGATGTGTAGTATACAATTTGCTGTATGTATGCAAAGAATTTGGATACGTTAAACATTTGCATTTATATTAGTTCAAAGATTAAATAAATAATCCTTCTAAATTACATGCCACATAATTTTTGGAGAAACAAATTTTTTCCTGGAGGCCAAAGTACAAATGTGGTGGTTTTCATTTTCGAAGTCCTCCTATTTTCTGGTAAATAAAAACCACCACTCGTTAATTTCCTTTACCACGTGGTGCTGAGCGACCTCCAGTACATGCTGTTGCTGACCTCTGGGTCACCTTGGACCTGCACTACCTGCTTAGGGACTTGTAGCCCCAGTTGTCTGGTCCGGGTGTCACCTGGCTTCCCTGCCGTCTCAGCTTGGTTGGCTTCCTGGCCCTGCACTCATCTCGGCAGTGGTTACGAGGTGTGAACACGGGACTGCGGCAAGGGTAGGGAGAGGCATGGACCAGAGGCATTCAACTGAATCCAAACAAATGATGGATCACATTTCAGCAATGCACAACATAACTGTTGGCTAAATCACTTGTTCTTGAACTTAAATCTGTTGAACCTGGTCATGTTCTTGTAGTCAGGGAACCTTGTGCTATTGAGGGACACTAGCTTCTCTTGGAGGTTAAAGCAGGAATCTCACCTGATTACAGTTAATTTTTAAAATATTCTTACTTATCTGCTCATATATAATAAGCTAAGAGATGATACAGTTGTGCCTTCACCTCCACTACAGGATGAGATTTCTATTACTTGTACAGAATGCTCATCTTTAATGGCTGGCCTTCTCAAACATTCCCAATAGGGATTTCCTGCAAGTACAATGTGTACACAATTAATGAAGCAGTCACAATCTGGTGGCAGATCATTTGAAATTAACCACTTTGGTATTTGTAAGGTTGTGCGAATATTTGGTGTACCAAAATGAAAATAAGAAATGAGAGCTTTCATTTCCATTTCGGTAAGAAATTTGGCTGTCAAAAGTTGTAACAAGATGGAAAAATCTTTGATTTTGATTAATTTTCTGGTGTTTAATGAATGTTCGTGCAGTGTACCAGCAAAGGAAATCTTTGTGTGTATAGCATCTTGTTAGTTTTCATTACTTCATAACTAAAATAACTACATACAACGGAAATTTCAATGTAGGCAAGAACTCCTGTGGTAAATACTCCATATCCTACATTTTTTTGGTTTGGTTTTACAATCAATTTTTTTATAAGAAAAAAAATAACTTGCCAAAATGTTACAAAATTAGTTAAACTTACGTTAAGGCCGAGCTATTATAAAATTAGCCTTATCTGTTTTAGTTCACGAAAGTTCATAGCATATTTTTTTGTTTTCTTTTCATGAGAAAAAAAAATCTCATTCGTACAAATGAAGCCCACTGTACAAATGCTGCCACCTTATGTTGATTGTTGATTTCGAAGCAACATAAACGCTGACCATACTGACAGGGTACAATTCTGTGGATTTCAGGACTTTTCATTGCTGCATGCAGGAGTTGAATGCCTAAACTTCCTGATAACTTGTAACTGGATGGCGGTGGATAGAGTATTTGTCCCCTTCCCATACTGCTGGCTGGGAGTGGCGTGCAGAGGAGATGGGATTCACCAAATTCCTTTGTGTGTCCTCGTGCCATTCACCTCTCTCTACGCCTATGCCTCAATGCAATGCAGAACTGAATGGCCACACACTGCTGTTTTCACGTGATCCGATCTTCCACCCTGTCGCACGGTGCCTGGTAGTTCTGAAATCGCAGCCGTGGTTCATTACTACGCTTGCAGTTAGGTAACACAACTAGGTGCAGTGCGCTGCCAGGTGCAGGGGAATTATGGCCCTGGTTTCAATATATAGGTCATGGGCACACTATGTAGACATCTGGCATGGAGTAGAATTTTAGAACAGTATGCGTTTGTCATAAAGAAATTAGTTGGGGTTTATTTCATTATATTTTTTTTATATTTGGATAATGTATAGTATAAGTATATTATAACTGTTTAATTGATATTGGAATTTTAAAATTTATTGTGAACAACCTTAAAATTTGCCTATTGTCACTAAAAACTATAATATGCATTCAAATAAATTTTAATGTTCAATATAAAAAATGTATGGAATTTTAAATGCAGAAACTAATGACAATTGAAAACCAGTGAATGTAAATATAGATTTGTAGGCTGAAGATAAGATTAATTTCATATAGTAACTAAATGCCAAATTAAACATAAATGACATAATTGTGAACACTATGCAACATTTTGACTGAACTTGTACATTCAACAGTGGCACTGCTCTGAATCTTTTTCAGGGTTTATTACTTGCTAATATAACAGTTTGTGCAGTTTTCAGTAACTTCACCTAAGTTGTATAAAGTTCTTCACTGTTCAGGCTGTTAACTAGTAATTATTGTAATGTTTCATGTGTTGGTGGTTGTGATTTTCAGTCGGAGGGTTGTTCGCTGCACCTTTCCCAGCGGTTCAACCAGCTGTATCCGATGTCACGTGCTGTGCCCATTTTGTCCAGCAAATCTGCCCCGGGTCTCATTATGGCAACTGGCACAATAGGAAAGTCGCTGAAAGGTCACCCTGGTGTGTTCCTGAGTCGTGATGCTGGATTGACATGGACTGAGGTAAGATCTCTTTGATTATTTTATAAATACTGTCACATTGTTTTATATCACTAAACAAGACTACATATTCATGTTCAATAAGTATTCGAGAGAAGTATATTAGCAGCATGCCTAAAGATTTTGAATTTGAAGATAAATTAAACCATAATTTTTTTTCAGTAAGGTATATATTTCTACCTCCACAACGAGTATTTACCTTCCACCTAGGCGAACTGGGTTCAATTCCCAGTGGGGTCACTTCTGGATTTTCGCACGTGGGAATTGTGCCGGCTGATGCTGCTGGTCGGCAGGTTTTCTCTGGAATCTCCAGTTTCCCCCATCCTTGCATTCCAGTGCTGCTGGATACTCACCTTGAGAGCTCATCCACTCTCAAGACCTTGATGTTAAGATCCACCCAAATCTCTTCACTCACACTCACTGCCTCCAAAAGGGCATTTTTAACTGTACTTTAATGGTTCTCAATGGGCGATCACAAAAGCATTATACTTTTACTAGTGAGGAATCAAAATCAGTTATGGTTTGATTCCATTTTGTAGAATGATGTGTCCAGACAATTTACAGTGGACTCCCTATCTACTGTTTTTCAGGGGACTGTCAAAACATTTCCATACATATGTGATTTCAGTAGGTAAGGTTTCTGACATGTACATCAATAAAATACAACTTCTAACTTTATTGAATTTGATTTTGAGTGTTGTTAGAGCTGTACATTATCTGTGAATAAAGTTCAGCTAATAAATGCATTAAAAATGGGAATTTAAAAAAAAAATACTGTATTAGTATTACTGTAAATAATACATTAAACATTTCACCTAAACTTGTTTGAATAAAGAATANAAAAAAAAATACTGTATTAGTATTACTGTAAATAATACATTAAACATTTCACCTAAACTTGTTTGAATAAAGAATATAACATCTCAAAATACAGTTTATAATTGATTGTAACCAGACGCCAAATGCAAGCCGACCTAAAACTTTCAAACCCTCTGAAAATGAAAATAATATGACTCTGAATGGAAGTCAAATTTTGAATGTCCCATGTGCTCTTGATCAGCTGAGAGTGTGTGGAGAGATTATCGACCGGCAGTGTGTTAAAGGTGGATGAGCCGCGAAGGGGGAGTGGTGGGACGGATGAAACAATACACCCCTCCATGCTACTACATATGTTGGCCACATCTCGTGCACGTGGCAAATGTCTCCCTTTTAAAGTTATTAATTATATTTCACAAAAAACTTAGTAATTTCAAAACAGAAAGTAATAAATAAGGTGATTAAAATGTGTTTCTTCATGGTCTTTAATAATAAATTATTCAAAACCACGTCCTCCGATTTTCTCGTACACACACCTGTCTCGAGTTATGCTGCACTCAGGCTCTTTGCTTAACCGTTATTAGATGGCAAAATGTGTCAAGTAGGTTTATTCAAAAGAGGTGTGTGTATTGAAACCAATTAATTTAAATCCTCAGATTTCCCCGAAGGACGGTACTGAAAATGAATTTAATGCTTCGTAATAAAAGTCATTCGATGTTCAAACAATTTTTGGTGACAAGGGGAGGTCAAGTATATGCTTCTGGGCTCATTTTATTCGCTAAGAAGCTGTCCATTGAGTTAAATAAATATTTTGTTTTAAAATCATGTTAATTTTATAAAACTAAACACCAACTTTATGGGGAAAAAACAATGTTTAATCACAAAAGAAAACATCTTTGCAAATAATAATTCCTTGTTAAACTATATTGCGTAACATTTTCAGCCGAAATCATTTGCTTTGAAATACTAGTGATGATGGGTGCAACTGCTTTCAGCAATGAATAATCTTAATAAAATGTATACGATCGCCAGGCGCACTTTACTTGCTCCTTGGCCAGGTGTGTAAGGGGTAGCGGCTAATAGAGATTACGCCCTTTTTCTTTTTCTAGACAACAGCTTCCCATCTTGATGGCATGTAAGGGAATAAAGGTACCCAGCTGAGAGAGACAGAAATAGAGAACCACCATTTTAGGCCTTTTTGTATATTGCCAAATGAGAAAATTTAATTTTCTTGTGCCATACTTTAGGAACCAATAAACTGATTTCCACCAAATTCTTCACACAAGTAGCGCTACATTAGGCCATGAAACTTACATGATTTAAGTGTCTCGGACTCTTATTTTCAAATTGCCTATCGACCAAAACATGACACTGATTACAGCCAAGGTTGATGCTCTGAATGTGACCTCTGTAGTGCAGTTGGTTGCACGCTAGCTTATGGTACGAGGTTTTCTGTGTTCGAGTCCCGGGTAAGGCTCGTGTGTATTTGTAATTGTCCTATTGCTGTTGCATGTGTTTGTGATTCGATATCTAATTATACTGCTGTCAACGAGATGTCAAGGCCTGTCTACCATCGTAAGTTTCTAAGAATTTAGTTGCAAATTATTTGCACCAATGTGGAGGAAAATAGGCTCATTAGTTGTATCAAGAACTTCTTATTTTCCTAAGATTGGCAAATATTAGCCATGAAAATAATATTTTTACATGAAACTATGCATCTTAATGTAATATTTTGCTAAAGGAAAATTCCTATTTACTTTATTGTTTAAAATATAATTTTCCTTTTTAAAATTACTAAAAAAAATTTATACAATTTTAGAAGAAGTAGCGAAAAATTACTGAAATCACCGCATCACAAGTGACAAAATTGTGGAAATATTTCCACAGAAAGCAGGCATTTCTAGCCACGATTAACAACAGTAGGGTGGCATACACATTGTGTGTGCAAATACTTTAGTTAGCACACAAGTAACAATTTCTTTTAAGTTGAGAGTCATCAGACCTTTAAAAAGGCCAAGCCTTCACACACATGAACACAAAATGTAATAAATGAAACTAGAGGAACCAACTAAATTTTATGGTTGGTCGTTACTAACCCTTTCCTTAATTTATTCTTTTCAACTCACATAGTTACAATTAATAATAATAATAATAGTACTATAAACTTGTAAACTGCAGTTGTTAGTTACCAAATGAAAATACTTCTTGCAGAATATTTATGGCATAGAATAACATTAAAAATGAATTGGATTTTAAAAGTTACAATTTACTACAATCACTATATGTATATTTCTTGTGACCACTAGTAGTTTCTCGAAAGAGATACCACAGACATTATTTGGGTATTATGTTAAGGTTGCTAACATAATATTCTTTATGACAAAAAAATTTTTGAAATTAGGTCATTGATCATTTTCACATTTTCTCCTGAGGGTGCATTTCGAAAATCAATGTCTCACTCCACTTGAAACATGTCAGTTTACATAGCCTTTTGTAGCACTAATGGTGTGCAAATTTGGTGGAAATTAGTTGAATTGTCCCAAAAAATATGGCAACATGTTAAATTTTCTCACCTGACACTATTTTGCTAAAATACTGGCAAACTAGCATCTTTGTATGCATAATTGATGCGTGTAATGAATACTGTTAGTTTACAAAATTTGGTTGAATTTTGTTTAATGGTTTCACAGATATAACATATTAATCTAAATGATTTTATTAGCACCTTTAAAAAAAGTGCCTACCACACCTAAAACATGTTAGTTTACATAACATACAGTAGCAATACTTGCGTGACAAATATGGTGGGAATCGGTTGATTGGTCCTCGAGGTATGACATAACACCTCCACTTTTTCAATTGACAATCTTCTTGGTTGGAGGACAAAAATGTTATGCATTAGCACATTATATAATGGTCGTCGATACTGCTACTATACAAAGTTAAGTTAAATTGGTTACATAGTTTCGTAGATATAGCACAACTAAGCTAAAATGTTTTATAGCCACCATTTTGAAAATAAGGGACTTCCACGTTTAAAACATATAAATTAAAATGGCTTGCCTCAACCTAATTTATTTGCCAAATTTGGAAGAACCCTGTTGATTATTCCCTGAGATGTGAATCAAAATTTTATATTTACATGCGGGGCGATCTCACAAAATGGCTATTAAAGGATGCTCTGCATAGACAAATTTCATGTATATGATAGATACTGCCAACATACTAAGTTAAATTGAAATTTGTTTCTTAGTTTCATACATATAACATACTGAGCAAAACACGTCAGTTTACATTGCCTGCCGTAGTGCTACTTGTTTGCCAAATTTGATTGAAGTCTGTTGGTTTTTTTCTTTAGGTATAGTATAAAAATTTTAATTTGTCATGTGGTGCTATCTTACAATATGATGGACAATAGATACTTTGTGTGGGTACATTTGGTGGTTGTAATATATAATACCAGCATACAGAGTTAAGATAGAATTGATTACATATTTTAGACTGCGTATATAGCAAACTATGTTAAAATTGCTGTCTGGTGGCCATTTTGAAAATAAGTGTATGATTAACTTAAAACATACCTCTTTACATCACCTGCTGCAGTACTACTTGTTTGTCAAATTAGGTAGGAAATGGTTAATAGTTTCCCGAGATATGACATAAAAACGGTATAAATACAAGTGGCTCTATCTTACAAAATAGCATTCAAAAATGGTTATTTTTTGGCAATATGGTGCTTTTAATAGCTGCTGTCAGCATAAAAAATTTGGTCAAATCATATGGTAGTTATACCAAAAAATATTTGTATTGCCGCCATTTTGAAAATAAGTCCCTTGTAAATTTGATGTGTATGCATTTACTTGGCCTACCATAGTATGTATTTTATATGTGCCAAATTTGGTCAGAATGGGTTGAGTAGTTCTTGAGATATAATTTAAAAGCTTTGTTTTTTCATGTAATGTTATCTTCCAAAATGGCTGACCGACAACAATACCCATGTCTAAATTCGATGCTTACACAATGCTCTGTCAACATACAATATTTGGTTTAAATTGGTTGAATGGTTCCAGAAATATGACACATCACCCTAAAAGTTCCCGGCATGGTCAAAAACTATAAAAGTTGGGTTGCCTTACTATGTACTACATGTGTACAGAGTTTGGTGACATTCGGTTCACACGTTCAAAAATTTAAAAGGGGGGACACATATATGCACAGACATACACACATACAGGAAAATGAAATCTTTCTTTCTTTCGGAAAGTAGGCTGAAAAAAGACGGTACATTAAAAATAATAATTGTTCAAAATAGATTTTTATAAGAAAAGTCATATGTTTGGCCTGCTTTGGTGGTGGTTTGCAAGTACCTGATAGTGATGTTCATACAACAGGGGATTCTTGTAATGGGTTAACCCATGCCTTACAATAGCGACATTTAATTGCATCGGCTTGGTTCCTGTAGTACCCTTTAATGCAGAAGTTTAGAAAAAATTAAGGACCTTGTACAGGAGCAGTACTTTTGTGCAATTTCAGGTGCTGAAAGACTACTATTTCTACAACTTTGGTGACCACGGAGGAGTCCTTGTAGCGGCAAAGTACTTCAAAGCCCACACGGAAACGCGGGAGCTGCTGTTCTCGACAGACGAGGGTGAGAAGTGGTTGTCCTACGTGATGTCTGACCAAGACTTGCGCATATATGGTCTTATGACCGAGCCTGGAGAGAACACCACAGTGTTCACCCTGTTTGGAGCGATCAACCGCCTTTCCCACGAGTGGGTGATACTCACTATCGACCTGAGGAATGCATTTGGTGAGTATTGTCATGTCTGTGTGTATTGGTATACTGTAGTCCTAGCTTCAAGGTGTGGCGTGTATGTACTTCCTTTACTTTAAACGCTAGCTGCATTTTACACACTGAACAATCAATTTAAAGTTAAAGGAGTTAAAAATGTGATGGAAATTGGTTGAAAACTAAGTTTGTTGCACTTTTTTTGGGTTGCTGTGTTTTACGTTACTCTTAACGAGCACTGTATTGCAAGCAGTGCATGTGCAGAAATAGATACCATCCCTCCCTAGGCTGTTGCCCCCCTCCCTCTCAGTGTTTCCACGTGCGATCCACACTTGTCTTGCCATTGTGTACAGGAAAACTGGTTGCGCTGGGGTTGCTTTCATCAGTCTACTAAGTCTACCCACAGCTCCTGTTGCATGAAGTGAACACAAGCCAGCTTCCTCCCCCTGCCTCATTCAACACTACACAAGAACCCAATGATATGCTAATTGTAGCCTAGCACCCAGTCCAGCAGTTGCATTAGAGCAGGCGACGAAACATGGCCTAGGTCATCTTTCGTCCCATGCTACACAAGTGTATCTTCCCTGTGTATTCAAGAAATCCGCCCCCAAGGCGTTTAAGCGGTCGGGAAGGAACGTTGATTGAAAAGAAGTGGTAGGAATAACGTTTCTGGTTCTTGCCAGGTGGTGTGTAGACGCTGCGCCATTGCTAGATCTAATGTTGCCGGATGACCGGTTCTCTGCGATGATTGTTAACTTTATTATACAGTATCCTATAGTTACATTAAGTGAAGGACAAAAAGGACTTTATTTTTACTAAACAAGTACTTGTATTTACGTATTTTGTATTTAAAATAGGGTTCATCACAGTGCAGTAATAAATTATCATTGTAGCAAACATATTGTAATAAACCAAATTCACTATAGTGCATACACTGTAATATTTTTCATGGAAATACAGTAGAACTTTTTTAAAAACATGCCTTGTGGTTTCCAGAAATTAGATCGTTATGGAAAGAGGGTTGCTATATTTCAAGATTTGCCATTTTTTTTCCTTAGAAAGTATAAATTTAGTTTAACCAGTTTGGTCACGTGTTAATTTGTGAGCCGAAGTGTTGCAATCATGAAATATCTTGCTGTGAACTGTACTTGTGTCTAGNAAGTGTTGCAATCATGAAATATCTTGCTGTGAACTGTACTTGTGTCTAGTGTCTCTTGCAACCAGTGAGCAACGTACTACAAGCTCATAGAAGTTACCGGCGTTCATTCATAAATGAGAAGTGTGGCAAGTTCACCAATAAGATTACCAGTCAGGAAGACTCTTGACAAAATTGGGTACCGAGCCCTTGCTGTGTACAGCACTGGCCAAAAATATCCTTTATGTGCAACATATCCACGATAATGGCCACTGTGACAGAATGGGTTAATAGGCAGGTGTCTTGTGAAAGACATGATAACAGAGAGGCATATACTTAGCCTCCCATGTCCCCCAAAATCTTACACTTAGCAGAGCGAGTCTTTACAAAGTATTGGAAGTGCATGTTCAATCGTCTCTGGTGTAAAATGAATATGATTTTTGTATGGAATATTTATTTAATTCAATAGACGTCTTCTGAATAAAATTACACCACAGACCACAGAAAGGTAAGTGTGATCTCTTTTGTCGCCAAGCAATTACAAAAACTGTTACTTTTTGAGCCATGTTTACAAACAAAACAGAGGCTTCATTTTTTCATTCACTGCAAAACCTAAGTTACAAATTTCTGTTTCGAGGTAGGTGACAACAGAAAGCTAAACCCAGTAAAAGGGTGGACTAGAGGGGAAGGGGGAAGAAGGCTGGAAGTGAGGAAGCGAGAATGCTGCCATAAGTTGAAACTCAGCACCTTTTAGTTGCATGTCAATGAAGGCAAACTGTCTGACTATAATTTTACAGTAGTTATCACAATTTTAATTTCAAATCTTTACATTTAAAAATCTGTTATTTTCATTTGATGATATGCTTAAACACGTATGTATCTATTTATACTGAAATTACAATAAATCGTATTTCAGTATTCTAAAAACCAGTAAGTTATCTTTACAATTGAATGTAAATATCAACTGCTGCCAACCTCAGCATGTTAGTTTTGTACAGTGCTGATCACTTTGACTACTATCCTGTTATCTTAAATACTGTACGCTCACGCTTTTAATCACAGCCCCACACAAGCCACTTGTGTTCACAAGTATGATCATAACACCATTTTCTTTTCGATGCAGAGCTTGACAAGGAATAGTGCTTCATCCTTGTGTGATATATCGATTGTTATGTATATACACTTGCGCATTCTTGAAGTCGAGCCATAACTGCAAAAAAATATGCTCTGATGCCGCCTATGAAGATTGTTGCAATATTGGCATGGGCCCATCCCTACATTATTTCCAGCAATTAAACAATGCTTGGTATTTGCCAGACCATTTGGAAGGTCATAATTAGATGGCTAATCTTATTTACAGTTCTTTGAGAAACACTTGTTGAAAGAACATTTTCTTTGTGAAGGTGTGTTTTTTAATGTTTTGCTTCGACCTTATCCAACCTAATGATAGTAAAGAGTAATTTGAAAATAGGACAACAACATTTATAAGGTTGTGCAAATAAAATGTTTTTTTGCATGGAATGAAAATGAAAAATGTGTTATAAACTTTCGTGAAACTGAAATGAAAATGAAAAATAATTTCATAAGACATAATGAAAGTTTAACGAATTTCACAAAATTTTAACGCGTTTGACAATTTGACAAATTCATTGCAAAACCAAACCAAAAAAAAAAATTTAAGTTGAAGTTTTTACCACAGAGGGTTTTTTTCTTGTCTACATTTTAAATTTCCATTTTATGTAGTTATTTTAGCTATAAAATAATGGAAACAAATGGAATGCTTTACAAACAAAACTTTTCTTTGTTGGTGCACTAAATGAGCATTCATTAAACACCCAAATATTCATAGAAATAAAGAATTTTCATTTTTACATCTTTCGACAACCAAATTCCTTACCAAAACTCAAACAAAAGTTGCAGTTTTTTATTTTTGTTTTGGTATACAAAATATTTGTACAGTCCTGCAATTCACAATGATAGTTTAAGTAATATTGTACAGTTGTATATTTGTAACAGTGTCAACGGTCTGGATCTGGATTTATTTCATCCTATTTTGGTGCTGAAACACAGTACAGGTAGCTCCACATTGAGTAATAACTTTAAAATAATTCCTAGTGAAATTGCACAGTATGTTTGCTGGGACATATAATTGTCATGGTATTTTTTTACAGAGTATGACTGCACACCAAATGACTACAAGTTTTGGTCTCCTAGCAGTTCTGATGGTTTAGTCATGCCATGCGTTTTGGGCCGTAAGGAAACGTATGAGAGGAGGATTGCCCGAACCAACTGTTACAATGGCCGTGATTATGATCGTCCTATCAGGATGGATATTTGTGAGTGTGGCTTGGAAGATTTTGAGTGGTAGGTGTACGACACTGTTTTTTATATATTTTGTTTATTCAGTTACTGTAATGAAATGTGGCGAGTATCTTAAATCTGTATAATAACAGTATATGAGATTAAGTAATTAACAATGCCAGATATAATTTGTTTCTTAAAATTGTCTCTGTTAGAAAAAAATAAAAAGAATTCTACTGGATCTCCGCAGTACATGTAGCATTGCATTGACAGCTGAATTATGTACAATCATTTCATTATTGATTAATAATATGTGTGAGACACTTTGGTAGAGTCACATTTGCTTTAATAAGTGTATGTTTAAATCGTTGAAGTTTTGCAAGATATATTTTTTTTATTAATTACCTCTTAACCAGTAAATTATTAAATTATAACTAACAATTTTCATTTTTTGGTAGCACTGCTGTAAATGTTACTCTTACTGGTTGTGTGTGCTATCTGCCGGTAATAACCAGTAAGTCATATCATATATATTCACACACACACACACACACACACACACCGTCAAATCACTTTATTATGACCATCTGCTAGAAGTGCTATCTACAGTGCAGAGACCATGATGTATGGTCCGTGGCATGGGCTGGTGAAGCGAGTATATAGTGCGAATGACAGGCTGGCTGTCCACAGCGCGCTTCGTGCTGTCATGGGTAAGGAAAGCAATTTAATAGAGTTGCAAAAAGGGATGATCATCAGCTTTTGGGTCAAGGGGGGTAGCATTTTGGAAACAGCAATGTTTGTGAACTCTTCACATGCCTGTTGTAAAGGACGAATGGCACCATTGGGAATAACCGTTGTGGAAACTGCGGAGCTCCATGCACCATTGATATCCGAGGTGAACGTATACTAAGATGGTGACTGAAGGCCAACCGACAGGATACAGTGGAACAGCTCACCGTCCAAATGAAACAGGGGGCATCCAGACATGTCTCTACCACAACAGTTCAGCGAACCCTTCTGCGAATGGGGCTTCGGAGTAGACAGAAGGTGACTGCACCCATGTTAACATAGGTGCATCGACGAAAACTACTGGAATTTGCTCGACAGTACGGCGACTGGACCACTGCTGATTGGCGATGGGTAACCTACTCCGACGAGTCACTGTTTCAGCTGCATAGAACGGATGGGCGTCGGCGTGTTCGGCGAGAAACGCCTGAGAACCGACATCCTGCATCCATTGCTGGAC
Organism: Clitarchus hookeri; assembly: GCA_002778355.1. NCBI lineage: Eukaryota > Metazoa > Arthropoda > Insecta > Phasmatodea > Phasmatidae > Clitarchus > Clitarchus hookeri. The sequence continues at coordinate 34,601 of NQII01010625.1, forward strand.
AAACACAAGGCAGTGGGGGCAGTGTTGTCGTCTGGGGAATGTTCACGTGGTATTCTCTGTCCCATCATCCGTGTGGAACCCATCCTCGGCGATCATGTCCACTTGTACATGATGATTGTCTTTCCTCGAGAGGTAGGGATCTTCCGGCACAATAATGCGCCTTGCCACACGAATAGAAGTGTCAGCACGTGGCTGGAAGAGCATAATCAAGACTTAAAAGTTCTTCCCTGGCCCCCAAACAGCTCTGATCTCAATCCAATTTAACATCTATGGGATCACCTCATCGGGTTTCGCCATCTGTCTCCTCCGCCTCGCACCCTACAACAGTTGTGGGATGCAATGCAGACAGCATCGCTCCAGATGCCCGTGGAAACCTATCAGCAGCACCTGACTGAGTCACTGCCAGCTCGCCTAGCTGCTGTCCGTACTGCAAAGGGCGGTTACTCTGGATACGAACAGGTGGCCCTATTGTTATATATATATATATATATATATATCTCTCTCTCTCTCTCTATATATATATATATATA
>NQII01010626.1:0-31036 GCA_002778355.1 Clitarchus hookeri
GTGTGTGTGTGTGTAGGTAACGCAAGAAACCTGAGAGCGTGCTGTGATTTTCAAATGCATGCCACCGCGCGTACGCAGCTCGCGCTCTCCCGACCTCCAGAGGATTGAATATATGCGGTTATCTTGGAAGAATGCTCTGATTCATTGCCATTGCGTCTCTCAACGAGACTTGGGGTGCGAGGAAACTTCTATATCGGACCACTAAGACTATTTAAGCCGCGATGGGCCTCCGAGTCGACAGTTCTTGAGTTTGAAAATTTGGAGGATTGCGGGACCGTAAGCGACAGGTGTAGGAAGACGACGGAGCCAGCAGAGCTTCCAGTGGTGGCGGGAGTGACCAGCAGAAGTGAAGTTTTCGGACTGCGAGCATCGGTGCAGTGAAGAGTGAGACTGACGGCTGTACTATTGAACTGGACGAGTGAGTGTGAGACATTTTGAATGATGGCTATATATAGATTGAATATCTGCAAGTAATGAGGTTGAATTAAGTGACTTTAACAAATATTGAAACCCTGATAATGACTTAAATTTGAATTGAGATAGACGTTNAATGAGGTTGAATTAAGTGACTTTAACAAATATTGAAACCCTGATAATGACTTAAATTTGAATTGAGATAGACGTTGAATTTTGCTCTCACTGAGAATAACAAGGGTTATAGTGGAGATAATGTTGTAGATAATAGCTGTGTGAATAAACTAAAAATGAAATTTAGTAACTGGATTTTTATTAAGATCTCTATTACTTATGAACTCGGATAGGGTCATATGGCGCCTTACAGCAGTATGTAAGAAACAAGACAATTTTGTGAATCACTTTTAGGACTAACTATACTACAAACATGTGCATATATATATGTGTGTGTGTGTGTGTTTTTTTTTCAAACTGGATCTAGTTTGTCTTACATGTTATTTAGAAATTCGCGTCCTTGAAAACGAGAAAAGAATACAATGGCCAAATCTGACGCTTCATCTTCGGTGGTAAAATAAAATAGGCTTGTCATTGGTGCAGTAAATAAATAACAAAAATATGTGTCTCAAATATTCAGGGAAAGTATATGTATAAACTATTTCTATAAAATCCATACCGTATGATTTTATCATGGAGAATTTGCCACAAGAATCAGTGAGAGTTGTGAGTTTTCGCCATCACGGACACTGGGAAAGAGTTGTGCATCGCCTCGAATTGAGACCAACAGCTACACTGTAAAAACATACATGTTTACAGTAAAAATGTATAGTTTGAATTCAAAGGCAAGTTTAAAGAATCCTAGTTTTGGGGTTATTATATGTTATTCTTTACACATTTTTGCTTCATGAAAATATCGCCTTTCTTTAAAGCAAAGAAATTAATTTCATTGACTTTGTTTTGTTTAGAGTAAATGAACCTTGTGGTTCACCAAAGAAGAGGGTAAAGTGATATTAAATGTATTTGTTTAGTACATTGTAATTTCAAGAACGTAACGTAAATTATTAAACGAAAAGTTACAAATACGGAATTTTTTAGATCGTTTGGCGTAATGATTTAACACTAAAAAAAGGAAATGACTATCACAAAAAATACTGCTGAACTATTCTTACGAGAATATTATTGTAATCAATTTATCGATAAAAAAAATTTCTGTGGCTAACCTACATTACATTGCTTTATATTTAACCAACCATTTATTAGCAGTAACATATGATGTGTTGCAGCAAAGAAAGTGTTTTTAGACTAAGTATCTGCAGTCAGTGGCTGACTCACCGATTGGGTAGACGCCCGCATTGTCTATTTCGTAGTCATCATGGGGACTTGCTAGGCGTAAAGACGCTCGGTGGGTCTCATTAGCAGTCGGAGAACTCGCAGGGGTGCGGCAGCACACCGAGCCTAATTAGAAGACTTCTAATTTGCGGCACACGGAATTGCATTAGAATCGAGGAATTCTTCTTTTTCCTCGAGTAATTACATAAGATTCACAGGACACGGCAGACAATTAAATCCGACAGACGCTTAGTCTGTCGAGATCTGATTAAAATTTGGGGCGTCAAAGCAGAGTTTATTGAAAATTTCCGTAGGATAACAAACACCCTTACGTTTTTCTAAAATAATTCAGTAGTTAACGAGGTATTAAATAACAAATAATATTAATTAAAAATGCAAAGAGAAATCTAGGGTATCTGCATTACATACCCGTACAGATAACAAGAAGTGAAGAGCGAGTGACCCATATACAAAACGTTTATGTATTAAAATTGGAACTGTGGCAGCGTAAGAACTCTAATATTTCGAAAGGGCAAGGAGAGACACATAATTGCAGAAATATTAAAAATATACATAACTTCCTATATTTGTACCCCACCTGGGATGTGGACAGAAGTTGGCACAAAACTCTCGTTCTCGGATGGTCTGAAAATAAATGACGCAAGGTTATCTTGCCTTTGATTTCAATTTGCCTTGTCGAGAAACGTTGACATATAATGCGAGGTCCAAGCTTATTTCAAACTGATTTTCAAATAAATGGCTTTAATTAGGCTTGCATCTTGCCAAGGAAAGGTTGCGGCGTATTTTACAGTTCAAACTTGCTACAAGGTTGATGCTGGAAAGACTATTTATCTTGATTCAAGCTTGACACAATCTTGTTTACTCAACAAACTTGCAGGTTTGTCGTGACAAGCTTGATTTAAGCTTGAATCAAGTCGATTACGCTATCAGGGAGGGGTATTTGAGATGGGAGTAACAAAGAGAACCCGCCAGCTTTCGATAACATCCAACACGTTTCCTACATGCATGTATCTGGAATAATGTCCTGTCGGGGATCAAAGTCCCTCGGTGGGAGAATAGCGCATTAACTGCACAATTGCCGTTTGTTATTTTCTTTACAAGTTTGAAGGATTTCTTTCTGATGGAAGTTTAATACAGAAGGTTCGTGGCAAACAGTACTTTTGAAAGTCTTGCTTAAGATCTACTTCTCTGATACAGAGTATCGTTCCACTATATGTGAAATTACATTGTCACGGGCCTGATCACTTGATTCATGCACCATCCTGGGGGAGTCGTGGAATTGGTTGCATCAATGCTTTACTTATATACGAATTACTACTCGAATGTAAATAAAACAAATACTTAACTCACCGGACACTTATTTAAACCTTACGCTCGCAATACAACGCCGAGTCTTGGAGCTATTTTTTATGTATTTGCTGCCAACTTAACTGGGAGCTCAAGTGTCAGTGTTCACTGTAATGTATGTGTAGTTACCGACATTTTTTTTTTTTTCATTGATCGATTTCAAGTGCATTCACTTTACCGTGGACAATCCAGGCAATGCATGACAATTAGNTTTTTTTTTTTTTCATTGATCGATTTCAAGTGCATTCACTTTACCGTGGACAATCCAGGCAATGCATGACAATTAGACGGACAAACTTTGGCAGCAGGTAAATTACGGAAGAAACGAAGGTACACACACTTATAAGACCTATGGGGCCTAAAGTGGATTGTAAGGGCGGTACACTTCTTTGAAGTTGGACCAGAAGCACTAGTTTATTGCACGTACTGAAGAAATTAATGGGTGAGAGGAAAAAGGATAACTTTCCACAAATTAGGGAAAGTAAACTGAGATAGCCATTTTGTAGTATCTTTCATAATCCATCTATTGAGCGTAGGAAGGAGAATATTCTAGCCATATAGCATTGTTGAAACCGGCCTGGAACGATTCGTTGAGTGAAAGAATGATAACGTTCCAGGAATGTTATCCTTCTTCCATAAAATGTGGTATCAGTCATCAAGTAAGCTTTTCACAGAAACGATCGGATTTATTCACCAAACCAGTACGAAGATATCATTCAAAGTGTGCATACGACGGGATGAGCAAATGTGAGGGAAGTGGAGGCCTGTCGACAAATTAACCAATGAGAAACATTGGTGGTGGGTCGAACCAGCGTGAGTAATGACCCAATAAAAAACACGTTTAGGGGGAGGGGGTGAATGAAGCACAAGTAATTAACCAATGAGAAACATTGGCGGAGTGGTTAGAGGGGAACCGACTTATTAAACAATGAGAAACAATGCGAGGGTCAGTCGTCTGCTGGACGTGATGCTGAGGAAACTACCGGAAATGAAAGGTTTTTAAAATAACTTTTTTATAATAAGTTTAAAATAATTTTTTATACATTTTTGGAAGCTTTTATTTTTTATTTGTTGCATAATTTTGGAATTTTTTTGGTTTTAAGGTTATACAAGGTCACGAGTTCATGGTCAAAGAACAATTTCAAGGTCACTTAGATATAATATGGTGGTTGGCAGATATAATATCATGTTGGCTGGTCGGTTCCAGCCTCCCATCCCCTATAAGTCAAAACATTCAAAATTTTAACTTTTATAAATTTTTTAACACATTTTTAAATAAAATATTTGTAGATTTAAATTTAATTTTATTAGTTTTTATAGTTTTTTGGGCATTTTGAAAACAATTTTGCGATATTTTTGGGTTCAGAGCCATTCAAGGTGAAGGTCTTTGCCAAGGTGAATTTCACCTTGATCCAAGGTGGCAGTCGGGTTACGTCTGTGTAATTTTTACCTCGGTTTTTAAATTTTCTTTTACATTAAAAAAATAATGTGGAATATTTTTGGTATTTTTTGGTTTTAAGGACATCCAATTTCAAGGTCGAAGGTCAAGGTCATCAACATCTAATATGGCTGACGTGATGGAAACTGGCCGACCTGGCGAGGGCCGGTCGTGTCGGGAACTTAGTCATTTCACCTACCATCAAACCCCGGACCTCCTACATGTACATCTTCAAATTATTTTTCTAATAGAGTTTTTTTTATTTTTTGGGATTTTATAATTATTCTGCATTTTTTATTTTTTTGGTTTCAAAATCATCCAAGGTCACTGGCACAGGGTCAAGGTCATGGTCATGGGTCGAGGTCAAGGTCACTTGTATCCAATATGACGGTTGTGAGACGTCAGAACATGGCGGCCGGCCGGCGCCTTGCGCCTACTCCGGCATCCGTTGTTCCCGACTTCCCTTAATCAAACTACTTCAAATGTATATTACACTAGCGAGCCGGCCCGGCTTCGCCCGGGTACAATTGAGTTTTACAGTGATACACTAATAAATAAATTGGGAAAAGACAATTCATTTATGTGAAAACAGAATTATAAAATGATGCTATGTTGCCCTAGGGATTTTAACTGATTACGGCAACACAAAAGCAAGGACATTTTTTTTATCTGATAGCCAAGAAGTAGGTTATTGTTTTTGGAGTGTATCTGTGCAACTATCGCGTAGTTACCACATTTCCGCTTTCNCGCTATGTTGCCCTAGGGATTTTAACTGATTACGGCAACACAAAAGCAAGGACATTTTTTTTATCTGATAGCCAAGAAGTAGGTTATTGTTTTTGAGTGTATCTGTGCAACTATCGCGTAGTTACCACATTTCCGCTTTCCAGTGTCGATGTTTGAAAATCAAAACGTGAGTTTAATCAAGTTGTAGCTTTAGAAATAAGTGTACCTAGGTACTACTTTTTGCGCTTGGCTGAGGGATCTTAATCGATCACCCAAGTTAAGCAACGTTCCCAGCGGCACACATTTGGATGGGTGACCGTTTAGTGGCATAACATCTGAGCACTTCCGGGGTTCGGAGGGCACGTTAAATATTCGGTCCTGGTTGTTATCGATTGATAGCTGTCGTTAAGCCATTTCAGAGGTCCTTGGGCGGCCTGATAAAATCTGACACCAGAAGAATAAATATTACGGTCACGTTCCCAGCCGTTGCAAAATTAGGTTTTGTTGTTATTCCACAGAACCCGTACAATTTACCGGATAATAAATTATCCTACGTCCTATTCCAGTACCTAAAGTGCCTGCATGCCAAATTTCATCAAAATCCGTTCAGCCGTTATGGAGCTGAGTGGTCACAAACATACACACACAGACTTTCACATTTGTAATATTATTTTAGCAGGATAGTAGGATAACAAATCCCAGAACAGTAACTAATGAAATCATTTAAATATCTGGGAAAATATCACTCTAGTAATTTTGGAAAAATTCGACAAATTTATATTTCAAATAAACTATAATACTCAAATGCAAAACACGCGGGAATTTGCACGTGTGAATGAAGATTTTTATAAACTATCCCTATTTTTTTTCTTTGTGTGCCGTAAGTGGCCTAAATTTAGGTATGCGAGATAGAGATAGTTCATCTCCTTAAAGATCACAAACAACTTAAATAGATGTTTTGAACTTATATATCTTTGTTCGCTGACAGTCCTGTGCTTGACATTATTTTGCAGAGAAATACAACCGTAAACCACATTGCGTGCTCACACCAAATACAAACTAAAAGTGTCGGTACTTTGTAGCAATGGAAAACTGTTTACCAGGTTAATTACTTTCAGCTGCAGGCTGCGTGTATTTACATTGACATATTTCCCTTATGACGGCTGACTGCACGCCATTTACGACCGTTCTCCTTTGATTACGTGCATTGGTGCCACATTCCATTAGTTAATCACCCGGCCGCATAAAGCGCTGAATGCACAGCGCAGTTTACAGCTTGTTCAGTCGGGGAGACAGTGTGGTGTGGGCGGCCGGTTAAACCTCCCCCATGTGGGTTGGAATCAAACAAACTTGCTGTCTCGTTGGCACCGCAAGTCAAGTAACGACTTCTGAACCAGCGGTAATTTCAAAGTGGAAAAAAAAGCTATATGAATGGTTTATTTACCCCACCGAAGTTTTGGCACTTTTGAACCTTTTCTTTTCCCCGATTTCACATTTTATCGTTCTTCGTAAGTTTCCCTTAATATCGTAGGATTATTACGCACTATAATGGCACATTTAAATTATACCAGGTAAGGACACAGACATCTTTGCACGCCAATAATATAAACAATCTTTATTCCAATAAACGACATTTATGTTGCCTAAACAAAAATAAATAGGCAGCTTTAAAAGCTTAACGCTAAAATTGGAAAACCATTTTTGAACGAAACTCACATACATACGTGATTTTAGCTACTAATTACTGAACAAAATATTCGTTTCTAATCTTCAGAACGGCGATAAAGACATCTTAACGCTTTCCCATACAAACATGAGAGATTTGCAAAAAAAAAAAAAAAAATTAGGTGGCTGATATTAGTTATTCTGTAAATTAAAAATTTTCAAGATGTAAAGCCAATCAAATTATTTCTGCAAGACTATAAGTAGCTTTTAATTACATGTAGAAGTAAATGTTAAAGTCGTGTTACAGAGACGTAATTATAGATTTTCATTCCACGAAAATGACACTTGTTCGTATGCATATCCCGCTATGGTGAAGTCGGTTTAGCTACGTTTTGTAACGCCAAGTCTGTACAGTGATCTTTGTCAGACAAACGAGTTAATATTTTCGGTGCTAAGACCCCATCTTCATCACAGTAGTTTCCACTGGTAATCAATTTAGTTGATTACTAAGTTTTCATTATAGTAGATAAATTAATTATCTTGTATAAACAGCTGCTTACTAGCACATGCGAGAGGCTAATCGGTGACGGCCTACAAACTGAACTAAACCTTAACTTACACCTAAATTCTGCTCACTTATCCATTCTTACCTGGGATGCGGAGCGAATACCCTTATCATCGTTCGCTCGTTTCCTTGCCTATATAGCAGACGTCAATGGTTGCTGTGAGTGTACCAGGTTATTTAGGTCTGCCTCAAAATTTCAGACAAATAAATTGCTCAGATATGATTCAAATAAAAATGCCTAGAAGTAGGTACATTATTTAAGATTTGGAACATGCTAGTAGCAATTAAGTGCACGTCCAACTCCTGTATACGGTTGCACAGGTAAGTTAGTTACCATTTCTTCAAGGCTCCTGCTAGAATTTCTCAAGAGCAAAATAATATGAGACTTCAATCTATTGAGGGGGAAATGGACTTAATGCACGGATGAATTCCATATTTCGGCATTAGGCAAGCTCAACTTGAGCAGTACCCAGAAGATGGTTGAAAAAAAATACATATTCAACTATACAGAGTGATTATAAAATCATGGGACAAACATTGAGGGGTGGTAGAGCTCACTAAAGCAAACAATTATTGTATAGGAATATATGGGCGGGAGTGACGCGTTGAGGCACAAACACAAAAATAACACATGAAATGCAACACATTGTTTATTTACAACGTCGCCGCTAAATGCCTTTTTACAGCAATGTTTATAATAATTGCTCAAAATTGCTACCACCGACAGTAACGCAAGCTTGGTAGCGTCGGTGGAGTGATTGGCGAACATATTCAAATACGCCGGGTATTTCAAGCACGCCACCATTGCCAGCCAATCACGCCATATGTAGAGGTCGCCAAGCAAGCGTGACTGTTGGTGGATGCATTTCCAGCAACTGTTTTAACATTTTCTGTACGGAATCACTCGTTAAGTATGCTGTTAATGAACAATTTATGTTTCCGTTAATGTGTTGTGTGTGTGTGTTTGTGCCTCGACGCGTCACTTCCGCCCATATATTCGTGTACAATAATTGTTTGTTTTAGTGAGCTCTACCACTCATCAATGTTTGTCCAGTGATTTTAGAATCAGCTTGTATATTAGACCCCTGTCATTTGCCAGACTGTAAATAACAAGGAACATAAAGAAAATTATTACCCATTGGGCGAAAAACTGCTGCAAAAAATATGGCAACAACTTCCTTGGAAACCTATACACCAAAGTTGGCTCACAGAAGGAAATAATGTTCCATAGCACATAATGAAGCAATTATTGAGAGGATATAGTGGTACTGTCAATTAAACTAATTGTAGTCAACCTGCCTATGCCAGCTAACAAAACAAATATTAATAGAGTTGCAGCACACCACGATAAGCGCAACAGAGTGCAAGAATGGTGGCTCACATTACATATTCTCAAAAGTTGAGAAAAGTGGAAAAGTTAATTCTGATGTCACGTGAAGTATATTTTCATGTATCTCCATATGGCGTTCTCCTAATATTTAAAATGGAAATGTGTAAGCGGTTTTTGTCCACGGCAGATAATTACGCGATGTGAAAAATGAATTATATTTTTAACACTCTATTTTCATTAATTGTCAACATATCCCATAATTATTAAATATCATATATGAGGTTCACTGTCCATTGATGTAAATCATAGATCACAACTAACTTACAAATAATTTATAAGTTTACTTAAACAACAAAATTGTCATAAGTATATATATTTTTTTGTATTTCGAGCTTTTTGAATTAAAATTTACATACCATTTTTGTTGTTCAAAAGTGTTTTAATGGTTGCACATGGAATAAAGCGTGTGTCGATTCACAGGCTATTGTATAAAAAACAAAGTATTTCTAGCTGCAGTAGTTACCAATTCAATTGTACTTTTTTTGACAAGGGTCTTCAGGAAAGGTTGGAACGAAATGCATTAACAGCCTAGCAGTAAAATGTAATTTCCTATTTTGAGGTTAAATATTTACAATTCCATTTCTGAAGTAGGCTGCACAGCTAACAGTTTGCATTCCTGAGTTTGGCACTTTTAAGGAACAGTGTGACTTACATGAAACAAGAGAGGCCGTGTAGCTTTCTGTCCAAGGAATTTCATTTCGATATTGTAGGGCTTGAAATGCCCCCCCCCCCCTCCTTTTTTTCCTGCTCTTACAGAAGATGAATTATTTTTTCTGGTTAAATTTCAAGGTAATCGTTATTAACCAATATATTAAGAAATGCTAGAGTTCACAAAAGATATCACGGAGGAGGTGTGGTGTAGTGATGACACAAGGATTGACTGATTACAAAGGCACAAATTTAAGAAATGCAGTTGTTAAGACGTAAGCTCGGCCAATTAACTGCTGTTGAACAACACTCGTATAGTATTTAATTAATTTTGTTTAAACCACTTTTCACAATACACCTGTCAAGCTATAACTGTTTCACTGATAAAGCCTAGGCTTACACACACTCTTTTTTGTATAGGTCATATATTAGGTTCAGCATGTTGATAGTTCCAAAAACATTACATATACTAGAAAACAACAAATTTAAGAAAGGGTATTTCACCCCCTAGTACTAAGTGAAGTGCCTTTTTGGATAAACTATCTTTAAGAAATATGCGATTTTTTTATGTAAACAACTGCAGTTTATGGTCAAATTTTAACCAGTCACAACCTATGTATCTTCTGTATCCATCATTACATAATTTAAAACTATATTATTGTACGAATATAAAAATTTATTTAGCTAATTTCGTACAGTTTATGTGCGAAGTTTGTGAAAAATTAGAAAAGAAAGTTAAATAGCTAACTCTTCCAATACGGAATACTTCTAAATTATTTGCTCAAACTGAAACTATAACGTCTCTTAGCAGAAGTATAGTACGTATATAACCAGGATTGTCAATACACAGTACAAAGTAGCAGTCAAAGACAGCGCTGGAACACAGGAACCGCACAGCTATCATTACGTAAGTGCACTAAAAGTTGCGTATCAAAAATCGCCTTTGCCTATGTTAGTTTCTGTACGCCCAGTGATCTGCAACTTCCATACATACGTACCAAAGAGTGCGAACTCCCGTCTTTGACACATCTACGAATGACAGTTTTTTTAAGTTATAACGTTTCCGGACATAAGTTGGCTGGGATTTTATATTTCTTCCCGCCGACAAATGTCGTCGTAAAAACTCGGTTAAACAAAGTAGATACAGTCTTTGTAAAAAAAAATAAGAAACATCAGCTTGCGTTATAAACTCATTCACCTTCAACAACACAATTTATATTTTTATAGTCCACAGATAAGGGGCACTGTGTTAATGAGATAAGTAAGCCGCCATGTTGTTCGCATAACGAAGAGGCAGGACCATTTTCGTTTGTATACTATTACGTTTACCAATTTTTAGATCTGAGTAATAACATTTTAAAGAACCTGCGTGGGTGTTCAACATTGACGTACCTGCAAAATAAACGTTATAGACGACAGACCTCGAGGCGATTTTCTTTTTATATTGAGGGACTTCTTCAAAAAATTATGAATTCTTCAAGCCATCAAGTTCTTTTGTGCTCTTCAAGAACTGTGCTTTCTAGCTTTCTACAAAAAGAAAAATGTTCTGAGGATTGCGAGCGAAAGGAACTCTCGGGAGGCCTTGTCCGGTTTGTTTGCGAAGGAATGCACACGAGGGAATATAGGGAAACGTCTCTGGGATTTTTTTTTGAATGAGTGCGAGGAACCGTAATAGCTGCAGACTGGCGGATACACAAAGAATACTCTGCCCTGCTCTGTGCAGAGAGAGCCGTGGTTGAGCCGGACGAAAGCCACGCAACGAAATGTGAGCAAAACCTTGAAAATCTGTCACGGTGTTGCGAACAAGACTTTTAGAGATTACACCTTTGAATCTTCGGGTCTCGCTTGCCTGTATAAATATAAAAGTATGAATAGGTATATATTTGTATATTCATTTTTTATAGTTAAATACATACGGTAATGTTAATTTGGAGGTTCTGGCACAGTAGGTACTCCCTTCTTGCGATTACAAATAATGTTTTTCTCATTACTTTACGTGATTGTACTTTATATAACATGTGATCCCATAAAATGTTTGCGACGCAGTTTTATAATCAAAAATTGTTTATAAAGCATGACTTGAGGTTGTAAGGATTATCCCAAACAATGTTCATGCACGAAGCAAACCTGCCAAACCCTCACATGCCACCGAATGGCCTTGGTGTCGTGAGACCGGGAGCCTAGGCTCCCATAACTCACAGGACGTTTGTCAAACAAATGCACCCCGACACATATCCAAATCATTGGGTCGGCGGCGGGGAGCCGTGTGTATGTGGGTTGTTGGGCACGAAGCAAACAGTTACTTTGAACGTAATTATTTATAATTCATCGTTAAACCAATTTCACTTCAGAATCACGAAATTCTATGCAACATAATCGGCAGAACCTTTACTTTTTTTTTTCTGTGACAAAATTGAACGAAAATGACAATACTTGCAGTCGTTGTGGATATCCGTTAAATTACACATTAGTAATACTATATTTTTGGCGAAAGGGCAGGGGCCTTGGAGCATCGGGGCTGTCCATTCTTAGTCATTCCGGTCCCACGGCAACCATTTTACTCTAAAAATTCCTCTTTTNATCGGGGCTGTCCATTCTTAGTCATTCCGGTCCCACGGCAACCATTTTACTCTAAAAATTCCTCTTTTTCCCCCCCTTAAATTTTGCCGTTTATTCCTAAAAAAAAAACGCAACGATCCCCCCTCCCCACTCCAAATGCAAAAGCGAGCAGCAGAAAGGCCAATTTCAAACGATCGGAAGTATTTGGGAGACTCGTTTCTCGAGGGCAGAGTAGTGGCAGCCATATTGGTTTTATAGGCATAGGGTATGCCAAATTGATACAGAATCCAGGGTCTGGAGTCAGATCTAACTATCAGCCATCTTGGTTTTGTCAACCATCTTGTCCGCCATGTTGGATTTCGGTAATATTGACCTTTGTTCTTGAACCCAGTGACCTTTGACTGTGAACACACAAATTCCCCCAATAAATTACCAAATATTTACAATAAAACTATTTAAAAAGAATTTTAAAAATTATAAAATTTTAATGTTTGGGTTTAGAGGGAACCAGCCACCATGTTATGACATCACCCAAAAGGCATGTATGACCCAGGTAACATTGATCTTAACCCATGATCTTGAGTTTAAAACAGTGACCTTGGATGGCATTGCAAAAACTCAAGAAAAATGGTAAAAATTCAATAAATTCATATAAGTCGGAGATTATATTACATAACCACTTACTACCACCATTTTGGATTCAGGTGACTTTGACCCTGTTGAAATTTGATATTTAACACTAAATTTGTAAAATGTTCGAAAAATGTTGTTATAGTTTATAAAAAATTATTAAAGAATAATTTCAATATTACTTGTTTTGAAAATAATTTTAAAAACTTACATTTCTGGAGGTACCTCATAGCACCACCTCTAACAGACGACTGACCCCCTCAAATCAATCAAATTGTATTAACATTCCCCTCCCCTACCCACTTACATATGCTAATTCTCACTAATGCACTCCGCCCACAATATTGTTTTTTTCGTTTGTCATTTATTTGCATTTTCAACACCTTAGGTGGCACAAATGACTCCGACCAACATGTAAGATCTGGATGACCTTCATTTTGACCTCACATCTGTGACCTTGACCTCGTGCCCATGACCTAGGATAACCTTGCACCAAAAAATAAATTCTAAAAACTTTTATAAAATCCAAAAAATGTCAAAAATGTATATACAATTAAAGATAAATGAAAGACTTGCTTTTAAATCCATCTCTCGATGTATCTTGCAATCTTTCCATCTATATTTCAATCTTCTAATCAATATTTTACAATCTTTCCATTAATCTTTCGATATTTTACAATATTTCCATCAATCTTTCAATCTTCCCATTAATATTTCGCAATCTTTCCAACAACCTTTCACAATATTTCCATAACCTTTCAATCTCCTGATCAATATTTCGCAATCTTACCATCAATCCTTCACAATATTTCCATCAATCTTTCAATATTATCATCAATCTTTCGCAATCTTTGCGTTTTGCAATATTTCGATCAATATTTCAATCTTTTCATCAATCTTTCAAACTTTTCATCAATCTTTCGGAATCTTTCCATCAATCACAAATCCATATTCAATCCATGGTTTGTCGTCTGTCTCTATCCATATATATATTTAAAAAAAAAACGATTCACTAACTGTCTCCAAAATCTGTACACGATGACAGACTTAATGTTTTGTTTATTGTTCACTATTCATGCATTTTTATACTAAAGTCTTTANAAAATCTGTACACGATGACAGACTTAATGTTTTGTTTATTGTTCACTATTCATGCATTTTTATACTAAAGTCTTTATTGTCATTCTCTATGCCAATCTTTCCATTAAGAGTCGAGTGCTCGCTCATAGCACCACTTTAAAGTTGTGAGGCAAAAAAGGGTACGAGACACAAAAAAAAAAGAAAAAAAAAAGCAATTATTTTATAACATTAATTTATTATTATTTTGTAATTACAATTTAGAAAGTATGCAGTTTATCACATCGTGTGATATAACCCCACCCCTTCAATTCTCTTATAATTGAAGATATTTTAACAATGCGTGAGAGATCCCCATTTTTTTGCAGGTCAATCAAATATCTGAGTGCATCAACAAGTTCATTCGGGTCATCGGGAAATAGGTAACCAGTATTCTCTGTGTGTTCTGCCTTCTTCGTGTCACTCTTTGCAGAAAATGTGTTGGAGGGGCGTGTCGGTGTATCGTAAAAATCGTAATAATCGTCTTCAGCACTATCACTGTCTTCATGTTCATTTTGATCAATGCTGTCATCATGGTTATCTTACCCTTCTGNTAATCGTCTTCAGCACTATCACTGTCTTCATGTTCATTTTGATCAATGCTGTCATCATGGTTATCTTACCCTTCTATTTCATCCTCAATACAAAGTTTACTTTTCTTTGTAGGAGTTGTATGCTTTTCAGTATTTACAGCCGACTACTATTTATTTTTAAGTTCGTCGACTTCACGCNTTTCTTTGTAGGAGTTGTATGCTTTTCAGTATTTACAGCCGACTACTATTTATTTTTAAGTTCGTCGACTTCACGCGAAAGTTTTGCAAGTGTACATTCCACATAAACCGACTCTACTGCACTCATTCCGTCTTTAGCATTAACCATCACATCATAATCGCCTGTCGAATTACTACCCATCGATGCAGCAAGAGGTATTGCCGGCAACACTTGCTGACTCCCAGTAGACGAATTCTTGCATATCCTGGTATGTTCTTTCGATAAATCANAGGTATTGCCGGCAACACTTGCTGACTCCCAGTAGACGAATTCTTGCATATCCTGGTATGTTCTTTCGATAAATCGCCTTGAACAAACTGCATTTTGTTACCCAATAGAGTAATGCTCTATCGTGCGAAAAGGACTCTTCGTACAGGCCGTTCTCTCATGCCGACGAGAATTTTGACTAAAAGTGAAAACTTCATCGCAGAACCGGTACTGACGACAATCACTTAGTGATGATGTAGGTCGTGGCACCATCATCGTTGAGGTCGAAGGCAAGCCTTCGTATTCACAACTCATCTTCGTGGTATGACGAGAGAGCACTTCGAAATCGATGTTCACCTCGCAGTATCAGAAAGTCAACAGTCATTTTTCTATATAAATGCAATTATTTTCACAGTAAAAAGACTAACTCGTGTCCACAAAATGCCTTCTACAATAGAACTGATATGAAAAAATGATGGGATAACTCTGAGAAAACCCACATACTCATTCGCCCCAGAAGAAAACACGTTAATATCTCATATGTATATAAATATAGGAATATAAAATTATTTGTAATTTTCCACATAATTATATATAAAAACATGTAATTATTTTTAATTTAATTTATACATAATTACGTTTACATAAATATAGAAATACGAAATTATTCTTAATTCATTTCATACTTTATTTTATTTTATTTTATTTTATACACAATCATATTTATATTAATAGAGAAATATGAAATTATTTTTTATTCCTTTTAAACATAGTTATAATGATATAAATACAGAAAAATAAAGTTATTTTTATTTAATTATATATACAATTAAGTAATATAAATATAGGTTGAAATTTTTAGCACACTTTTCTTGTATACTGTAATACACGTAAATCTGAAAATCGCACCGTTGACCCTGAAAATAGCACGGTGAAAAATGAATAATTTACTTTTTACAGTGAAATTTTAGTGTCAAACCAATCGCCACATTTTATTTTGTACAAAGCAGTGGCTCTTATTTCGTGGCAGGAAGAGATTAACTGCTATTTTTTACTAAAATTTTGAATGAGTATGGGTACGATGACCTAGTATATTGCGCAATACTTCTGTTTTACTTTTCATCATTAGATTATGGGCGCTCATTTTATTAAATGAGGGTTATTGATTTCTTGAAACTGTTTATTTAATGACGACGTGGCTTCCAATAAAACATTAGATGCTCCTTCAATTTGGTTACACCTTGGTTTACTATTTGTAAGTATGTTAGTATGAAATGACAAACGCACTGGCAGTCGTGGTATTACATCACGCCCCATGTTGCGAGCGTGGCCGATCCTGGAATGATTGAAGCTAAACCACCCATATAAATTAATTCATGAGAAGTGTGCATTGACTGGTTTGTATTCCACTATAATCAAACGGCCCATTAAGGTTTAAAGGGATATTTTTTGTGTATGGCAGCGCATATTAAAACATCAGCTTTAAATTTATTCTCTGAAATTTTTTTGTTTTATAAATGTAACTAATCTTATTACATCTGCGCGTTATCGTAAGCTATGGATAAAATATTACGTAGCTTCTCCCAAAGATTAAGTTAAGTCATCATGGTTGTCTCATTAGAACGTACTTTGAACAGAAACGTGCATGTCTTAAAAGACGAGATGCCCTAGAGTGGAAAACCAGTCATAGAAGTATTTTTTCTTTTTTTTTTGAGCACGTAATTAATTTTTCACCCGCCTCCAGAAAATGAACGCAGTAAACATTTTATAATTAGCTGAAATGTTTGTTATATGCGCTGTGGTAGAAATGAAAAACAAAGGCAGAAATAAAAATACTATTTACTTTGCGCTCCTTCCTTTGCAGTCCCGTTTGTTCGTGTTGTACAATCTGCGGCAGGCGTTGGGCAAACCTCATTAACACAGTTAAACGCCTGCGCTATCTGCTAACTCTAGCTGTGCTAGTGTGATATAAACACTGTAACCAAGATCGTCCTCGCTGGAGTCATTTTTTGCTAGCAGCAAGATTAAAAATACGAGTTTCTTGACAATATACGCCAGTGGAAATTCACATTCGTGACTGTTTCAGAGAATATAAAAAGTGCAAAGTATTATCTCTGATTTCAAGTTATATGAACTTATGAACTCTTAAAATATTTTCGTGGTAACATCAGAAAGTAGATATCAGTCATAAAAACCTATTTTAGGGTTAATATTTTCATCGTATTACGCTATTCATTTACATTTTTAAAAGGAAATTTTCAACATTTCAGTATTAGTGATTCGTTTCATCAAATGGAGAAAAGCGATTTGGTACTGGTATTCGATAAAATTTACGTCTTAAAAGACATACAAATTTTATGTCTTTAAAATCTGCGTACTTTTCAAGAAAATGTTTGAATTACAGGATAGTTTAGTGAACTATAGATTAATTTCTGTCCTTTCATTAGTAATAGTTGGACAGATGATTTCATATGTCAAAAAACGTATCTTATAGACTTATGAACGTAATATTATCTTCTCTATATGATTCTGTTATTACGTTATTTATATTTTTTAGAATCTTGCCCATTTTATTTCTAGTTGTAGAGTTAAGTTCTCTACAAAACAATTTCCTAAGCGTAAATCTACNTACATTTTTAAAAGGAAATTTTCAACATTTCAGTATTAGTGATTCGTTTCATCAAATGGAGAAAAGCGATTTGGTGCTGGCATTCGATAAAATTTACGTCTTAAAAGACATACAAATTTTATGTCTTTAAAATCTGCGTACTTTTCAAGAAAATGTTTGAATTACAGGATAGTTTAGTGAACTATAGATTAATTTCTGTCATTTCATTAGTAATAGTTGGACAGATGATTTCATATGTCAAAAAACGTATCTTATAGACTTATGAACGTAATATTATCTTCTCTATATGATTCTGTTATTACGTTATTTATATTCTTTAGAATCTTGCCCATTTTATTTCTAGTTGTAGAGTTAAGTTCTCTACAAAACAATTTCCTAAGCGTAAATCTACNTTTAGAATCTTGCCCATTTTATTTCTAGTTGTAGAGTTAAGTTCTCTACAAAACAATTTCCTAAGCGTAAATCTACAATATTGTTTCCATATCCATTATCATGTAAGTTTCCTGTAAGGAATATAACATGGTATTTTTTATTTAATTGCATTTTACTAATCTCAGTAATAGTGGTTACCAAAATGTGAGATGTGAGTAAAATATTTAATTATTGGTTGCTATTTAAAGTCAAGCAACTGCTATGCACATTTTCTCTAGTTGTTGTTCGTAAAATAGTAGCGTTTGTTGTTTATAGTTTAAAATTGCTTAAATGGGAATTTCTTGTCCAGTGCAAGTTATACGCACATCGATTCAACTATATTCGTTCGCTTTAATCACTGCGTAACTAGGAGAAAATACATTTTGTAAAGAGTTCCCTTTACAGTGTTTTAAAAATAAGCTACTTAAATAAGGTATTTAGGAAAGAGAGATCATAAAACACTTAATAATTAATAATATCTAATTTTTTCTAAAGTTTACAACAATCCATGGAACGTTATACATATTTATAAATCGGGGAGCATATGATAACACCATAACATGAAAAATGGTTTTTTTAAGNTCCATGGAACGTTATACATATTTATAAATCGGGGAGCATATGATAACACCATAACATGAAAAATGGTTTTTTTAAACATTAAAAACATTATCTTCAATTTAATATTAAACCTTAATAATAAAATGTGTAGATTTCATTAGCAAAAATATATATTTTTTAATTCATTAAATATATATGTGAAATAATGTTCCTTCAAAATGTTATTTTTTTAAATTTAAATTTACTAGTAACATGAACACTTCGGTAGAGACATTTTTTTCAATCTTGGTTCTGAAAGCGAGAAATATAATGAACCTGTCATAAGGACAAAAAAATTATTTCCTTAAAAACTTAAATATTATTTTTTTATGGTTACTTCTCTTTCCATGTGTATGGAAAAACAGCAACACCTCATATTCAATTGGTAGCTTAAAAATTTTATTTGTTTATTTTTATAATAACTTACATTTCTCAGCGGCAAATACAGTAGCAGTTCCAAGTGTGTTGGCCTGAAACAAAAGGAAAATATAGAACTTTAAAACATGACAGAGGCTCAAGATTACAGTATAATACCAATTATTTTCATTTACACGAAATAATATTTGTTTAAGAAGTTCTCGTTTCTCTAATTTGATATTTAAGATGATGGTATGCTGCACATTGAAATGGGTACTGAATTCTAGGTGTTACACAATTTACATGTATTAGAATATGTTTATAATAGTTTGCATTGCATTTTTGTGGAGGTACATTCTACAAAACGGCAAACATGACACAATTTTAAATGTGTTAGCATGGTGTGTTTACTGGTTTTGAACATCGTACCAAAATAAAGTGCTGAATTCCCGATTTTATTTATACATCAATACAAAAACGCACTTGAATATTAAGAAAATTTTATAAAAGTAGCTGTTTTATTACGATTTCGTGTTATTTCAAAGAGATGAACAAAATATTTCCACTGTAGAAAGAAGACATTTCTATGTAGCATAAGGAAAATAACAGACAGTTTGTCTCATTTTATTAAACTTAAAAGAAAATAAATTATATTTCATATAGTCAATAAGGATCAAAATCACTAACTGATTAGGAAGGATAACTTCTATCTGCAAGGTAACACTTAAAGTTTTCGGAATGGTACATTGTATTTTTTTTTTTTTTGTAATTTTACAGAAAGGTCCTTTATACCTTTGCAAATATTTGAGAAAATATAACAGTTCACAATGTAAGATTATATTTGTAACGTTACAAGTGCCGTGTTTGTAAAATAGGAAAAAAGGTTTGTTCTGACCAGATATCGTTTGAAGTCGGGAAGGCAAAGCCTCAAACAATTACATTCTGTGATAATTATTCTAAATAATATTAGCAAATGCATTTACTTTTAGACGATATATTAAGTAACATATACTCAAAGTGCGATAAGGAGCCTCATTTAAGTCTCATAGGTGTAGAGAGCTTCGCTGCTTTTTAGTTTTTTTTTTTTTACATGCTACTCTCATGCGCATGTACCTGTGTACTATGTCTGTTTACACCTCGCCCAACAAATTTTGATACCAACCGAGCCGACTGGAAAAATAATTGTGGGTATGTGATGCCCAAAACTCTCATATGAAAACAGATATTAATTACAACATACTCTGTGATCACAAAACAGCACATGTGTTGTCCAGCTGCGGTTTATAAACTTCAAATTGATGAGCAGTAATTATCAAAATCAGTAAGCTCAATTCTTCACTTGAGTTGACAAAATAAATTAAAAATTTTATACGTAAGACATTTGCACAACTGAACAAAAGTTTACGTGCTATAATATTAGGAAATTGTNATAAATTAAAAATTTTATACGTAAGACATTTGCACAACTGAACAAAAGTTTACGTGCTATAATATTAGGAAATTGTGTGATAAATTGATTGCGCTAGCAACAAAAGTGTTTGTGGCTAGAATTTGGATACTGCAGTGTTTATTTTTTAACATACAATATTTAATTGTGAAAATTGCAACTCTTTGAAAGAATGGCCCGAATAAATCCAAACTCGGAGGATGTTTAGAACAATGTACCAGCAATAAGTGATAACGATTGTGGAGATATGGCGTACATGTAGGCCCAGAAACGTCCTTTTTTGTGTTACCGGGAAGGTCCGTGTTACGCCAAGCTCAGTCAGTACATAGCCGTCAAACGAAGTGAAAGCGAGTGCCAGAACGCCTCGCCGACGTCAAAGGGCGCCATAATATCATGTGAGTGAGTTCGAATGAGGCAGGATGATCGATCTCCGGGAAACGTATCTGTCATACCGTGACATTTCGACTCGTACAGGGCATGCTGCTACGACAGTTGACGAGTGTGTGCAACGGGTGTGGACCTGTCCGCGTCNGACATTTCGACTCGTACAGGGCATGCTGCTACGACAGTTGACGAGTGTGTGCAACGGGTGTGGACCTGTCCGCGTCGACGGTTCGACGCCGTCTGCTGCGGGCTGGAATGGTGGCACGCATGCCATTGCGTCGGTTTCCATATGCATAACGTCGAGCAACGCGGATTTTTCCGTGCGGTGCAGTAACTGTGCTGTCCAGGGAGAACTGGCGAAGGATTACCAACGTAGCAGGCGTACGATGTCCGAAAGAAAGTGTTTTGGTCGCGGCGAGCTCCGGAACCTGCGTAGGACGTGTCCTTAGGCGGGAAACGAGGATTAACTGGAAATCGTCTAGGGGTTTTCCAGTCGGGCAAAAAGATAAAGTCCCACGCACAATTAGGAAGGCAGAGGCAGAGCTTCAGGTGGATTCTTCTACCGCCACACCCCTGATGCTAGCGTAATGACGTACCTAGTGCTCGAGAAGAGAGACCGGTTCTGTTGGCGCTGAGTTTCTTTTGGACTTGGCTGCCCACCCTCCCCGGGGACAACTTCGAGAACGAGCTGATCACTCCTGATGTTACTGTTGAAAAATTGTTCCTTTTCTACTTACAACAATTTCTACTTCTGTGCCTAAGAGCTTTCTACCTGCTGAATCTCTGTGTATTGTGTTGGAGGTTTTGTCAAGATCTTCAGAAACTGGTCGCCAGAGCACAGTGTTTGTGGCGTGGGTTGCGACGCTAGTGCTCGTCGCGCAAGTCGTCCTCTTTGATTTCCACTCGACGCGGTGGTATACTCTCTGCTTGGCTAGGATTCCCTCCATTTTCTTACCCTCTCCTTCCTCCCTTGATTTCCCATCTGCTCGTGCAGTCATAATTTTTTATGATTTAGCTAGTGTAAGTCGTTGCACAGCTCGCGCTCCTTCTATTCTAGGCCCTGCCGCTGCCTGGCCGTGTTGCCTGAAGATTTCTACGACGCATTAGACTGCCGCACTTGTCCAACGAACGTAAAGTCGTGAAGGGGGCTCTTTTAATTGTGTCGTTGCCTCAGCCGCCGAGCGTCAGGGCAATTAAAACGGCGAGTCGTGGACAAAGTTTGTGTGTTAGATGGGTTATTTTAATGGTTTTTTTTGTGCAGCGTAGCTGTGTTTTCTTGGGTAAGCAGTAAAGTCAGTGTTTTTTTTTCTTTTTTCAAAATTCTGGTTTTGGTCAGCAGTCCAAATTCGTTTTCGTTTATAACTAAAACCTCGTGTTGCTGTTTTTGCCATTTTTAACGTGCTGTGTATTGCCTTGTTTGCTGCCCAAGAGTAAATTCCTTTTTTTAAATAATCATGGTGTCCACGATTCTCGCTTTGGGTGGTTGTCCACATTTTAAATTGTGCTCATTCAGTAGATTTTTATTCGGTAGGAGCTCTGACGGGTCGATTAACCGTCTCCACCAAAATCTCAATCTTTTATATAGTATTTTTAATGTGTTTGTTTTATGAAAATGAGGGTTTACTGGGCTCACAAAGCTGTTCTCCTTTCTAACTGCTGCAATAGTCATTCTAGTCAACTAATGGCTTATATTGTTTTGACATTTACAAATATTTAAATTAAACTTCATTAAGATTGTACTATTCCAGTTTTAAGAGTAATTCAATTAATTATGTAATTCTTATAATCATTTTAACTGAATATAGAAAGAAAATACTTATTGTAATTTTCGCCTATTTGTCAAGTTTAATGTCAAGAATATCAAAGGTGAAATATATTGCTTTGTGTATATTTTACNAAATACTTATTGTAATTTTCGCCTATTTGTCAAGTTTAATGTCAAGAATATCAAAGGTGAAATATATTGCTTTGTGTATATTTTACTGGCAAAATATATTAACTGTTAACTTATTTTGTACTTATATTATTTGTGTCACGGCACAATGAAACAAATTGGACAGTCGCACACTGCCTCTCTCTTCCGTCTGAATGTTCAAGCTGGAATCCGCGTAGCGAGCGTCCTGATTGGCTATCCGTAACAACGTGCGTGGAGAGCGTGTTAACACCTAATGAATGGCTGTCGTGGTCATCTATCTACTAATGGCCATTACCGGAAACGTTGTAATTAGAAAATTTTAACCGCGTACTGGAAGTTTTGCGACAATATTTATTGTGGAGCATTTGCTCGGCTTTAATCGACATAGCGTGACTACGCCTTATCCCGGCAATGCAAATTAATACCCATTAGGAAAAGTTTTGAAACCAGCTAATGTTCTCCCTTCCGGCTTACAACCGCCAAACACATGATAAAAATAGTCAGATTCGTGATATTTTTATTTTTATACGTTTTCGTTAGTAAGGAAAAATTGGCTCGTAGTTCCTTGAAACCTCACTGCCAGATTTTGCCAAGCTACATGTTAATTTAAGGTGTTGGCACCTGACTCCTTCGAATAGCACCAATTGGCCGCGGTGGTGTAGTGGTTAGATTGCTCGCCTCCCACCTAGGCGAACTAGGTTCGATTCCCGGTAGAGTCACCCCCGGATTTTCGCATGTGGGATTCGTGCCGGACGATGTCGCTGGTCGGCGTGTTTTCTCGGGGATCTCCCGTTTTTCCCCGCCTCTTTATTCCGGCGCTGCTCCATACTTACGTTGCTTCACCCTCATCGGCTCTCAAGACCTCTATATTAAGAACCGCCCAAACCTCCTCCCTCACTCACTCACGTCTATGTGGATCAAGAAATATTTTACTAAATAATGCTAAGGCCACTCCCTATTAAGCAAAGTATGTATATGACATTGCGAGCAAACTGCAAGTAGTCAATGTACTTTGATGGTTTGGGGGAAGAAAATGAAAGGAGCAGGTTGGTCTCAGCAGTAAAAGTCAGAAACCTCGCAACTCTTTTTTTTCTTTCTCTCTCTCTCTCTCTCTCTCTCTGCGTGTCTCTCTATCTACCTGTAAGGTGTTAACATTTTACTGTGCTTTCTCCTCAGAGCTCAGACTGGCGTTTTCGCTACCCTTAATTTATTAATTTAATTTTTTTTTTCAAAGTCCCCAATAGGAAAAGGTTTTTCATCCAACAAACGCTTCCAAATATAATATATAACTTACACAGTGTAAACTCATATATAACTTTATGTTGGGCCATTGCGCAAGCAATAACCGATAATAAAATATGTTTGTGCCTGCGAATAGCAATTATGGTTCAAATTGGTTTCTGAAAGTGCACTGCACCGATCATAATTTCATTTACACTGCAATACCCATAAACGAAGGAATATAGTTACGGTATTAAATTAATGGAATAATAAGTTTTCTATTAGGTGTGGTTTTGCTCCGACAGGCAAAGAGTCACTTTCCCACAGTTCCACGGCATATGACGAGTATTATTGGAGTCAGAATGAGTCGTTGAATAACACTCGATTGCTTGGTATCCTCTCAAAGTCAGAACGAAAACCTGAAAGTAAAGGTTAGTGGACCAGTGTGCCTGAAACCTCTGGTAATTATGTAATAATTGTTCACTGAAACAAATATAAAACGTCAATATCTGTGATCTTAGTTACTGAACTGTGTGTTGCGAAAGTTCATTACATTTCGCAGCTTGTTAGTGGCAATGTGGTTTGAAACCACTGTTGCACAAAAATTCGATAGATGTAAAAAAAATATAATTTATTTTGATTTTTTCAAACAAATAATTTCCCGCCAAATTTCCGCGAACATAGCCCATCAAAACGTATTTATTTTCAACTTTTCATCATCGTATAATGTTGTTTATTCAGAGGAATATTACTTGCCCAGGTGCAATTAAATTTTTTTCTATTTGCAACGCTTACGTCATTATTTCCCTTCACATACGAGTTCAAGACTGACTTTCATCCATGGCTCACACGCACTATTAAAACTGCCATTGAATGATATTTTTTTGCAAATATAATGTATTTAATATACATAAACACGTTATTTGTAAAGAAAAACGGGAGTGACACCAGTACTAAAAAAATACGGGAACTCTCCGTACATAATTTACCACCAGGGGTAAAGAACAAACACTCCAGAACATTTACGAAGCGTTCTTCGCCCTAACAACCCGGAAATGATAACCTTTGAGGCAGTTAGGATAGACACGCCCATTAACCTGCCCTGTACCTAAAAACAATAAAAGTCATCGCAAGCATTCTATACAGAAAAAAAATCTTTACGCACTTTGGCAATACAGGGAACTGAAAATACTCGTATATCACTTCAGTTTAAAAAAGTATTTAAATTAATTACAGATATAAGAACACTACGTTAATGGCTTCGTTCTTCTGTTCATAACATTTTTAGTTCCAGTTCAAAACACACACCAGAAACCAACACTATTTACAAAAATCTTTTAAACGTTGTTCATCAGTCACAAAATTTAAATAACCTTTTTTTGTATCTTAAAGCCAAGACAATAAATATCCAGTACAGTTAAAGAGGTATGTGAACGTTTACGGGAAGTTCCCGTGAATTTATAAATTCACAGGAAGTTTTTTACTGTTAAAGCAAGTACTATGTAATTTTATAAAGATATTTTTTTTTGGATATTTTTGACTTTGGTTGTAAATTCTAGGAAAAAAAATACTTTTCTTAGACAGGTGAGACTCGAACCCGGATCCCATGGTCAGATTGCAACTAAGCGACTTGGGTGGCGGAACTCGCTGTAAACAATAATATGACTTAGAACAATAACGCTCCCTCAAACTTCCGTTCTAAAAAAAACCATCCCTGGAAAAAGCAACTTGGAGAGGTTCATTGCGAGAAGGAGCCATTAGTGTCGAGGGGAAAGTGAGTGGGCTGACACGCCATGTCTCCAGAGTCCTCGCTGTCTTTAAGAGCGAGGTCTCTCGAGCCGTGAAGCGGCGACAGGAGCCGACATCATGACCTTTATGTTCCACCTCACTTTTAGCACGCTCTTGCCACACCATCGCCGGCGCTCAATAACATCCATACGCGTGTGCGCGATAAACACTTTATCACACGGCAGAAATGTTTCTGCCGTAAAGAAGGATATTTGCCAGAGAGGAGCTACAAGGTAAAGTTATGTAATCTATTCCCAGTTTCTTTATAAACAGACTTCCTATACACAGGCTGATTCTAAAATCATGGGATAAACATTGAGGGGTGGTAGAGCTCACTAAAACAAACAATTATTGTACAGGAATATATGGGCGGAAGTGACTCGTTGAGGCACAAACACAAAAAACATAACACATTAACGGAAACATAAAATGTTCATTAGCAGCATACTTAAGGAGTGATTCCGTACAGAAAATGCTAAAACAGTGGCTGGAAATGCATCTACCAACAGTCACGCATGCTTGGTGACCTCTACATATGGCGTGATTGGCTGACAATGGTGGCGTACGTGAAATACCCGGCGTATTTGAATCTGTTCGCCAATCACTCCACCGACGTTACCAAGCTTGCATTACTGTCGGTGGTAGCAATTTTGAGCAATTATTATAAACATTGCTGTAAAAAGGCATTTAGCGGCGACGTTGTAAGTAAACAATGTGTTGCATTTCATGTGTTATTTTTGTGTTTGTGCCTCAACGCGTCACTCCCACCCATATATTCCTATACAATAATGTTTGCTTTAGTGAGCTCTACCACCCCTTAATGTTTGTCCCATGATTTTAGTTTCATCCTGTATATATGTCATATCACAAGGGTGGCACTTGCTTTTTTTGGTCAAATTTAACTTTTAATTTTATTGTATCTATAACTTACAATATTTCATTCATAACTAACAAAACTAAGAAAGACAGAGAAAATACACGTGGTGGTAAGAAATTGTTGTTATGCAAAATATAGTTACTTATCGGTGCTTTGCTTTGCCCGAGCGAGCGAAGAGNCTTAATGTTTGTCCCATGATTTTAGTTTCATCCTGTATATATGTCATATCACAAGGGTGGCACTTGCTTTTTTTGTTCAAATTTAACTTTTAATTTTATTGTATCTATAACTTACAATATTCCATTCATAACTAACAAAACTAAGAAAGACAGAGAAAATACGCGTGGTGGTAAGAAATTGTTGTTATGCAAAATATAGTTACTTATCGGTGCTTTGCTTTGCCCGAGCGAGCGAAGAGTGAGTGGAGAACAGAGTAGTGATATGATATCGGACAGCGAGTCATAAAGGAAAGATTTAATGACAGGCGAGCGGTTATCCTACTAGGGTTTGAAGCTATGAAGACGTGCCGGAGCCTATTCTTCCACATGGCGCCGTGATAAACACTTTGGCGGCTCACGCGCTCCTGACCTTAGGCAGATTACATTTCTGCGTTCTTCTGAAGAATTTTCTAGTTGTTTACTGCCTAGTTTCTCTGCTCAAGGACAATTCCGACCACTTATCTCCTTTGATGCATATATTACTAGCGAACCGGCCCGGCTTCGCCCGGGTACAATTGAGTTTTACAGTGATACACTAATAAATAAATTGGGAAAAGGCAATTCATTTATGTGAAAACAGAATTATGAAATTATACTATGTTGGCCTAGGTTTTTAACTGATTACGGCAACCCAAAAGGAAGTAAATATTTTTTACCCGATAGCCGAGAAGTACGATATGGTTTTTGGAGTGTATCTGTGCAACTATCGCGTAGTTACCACATTTCCGCTTTCCAGCGTCGATCTATGAAAGTCAAAACGTGAGTTTCATCAAGTTGTATCTTTAGAAATAAGTGTATCTAGGTGCTATTTTTTTCGCTTGAATACTTATGCCGTATCTCAAGGACCAATCAAACGATTTCCACTAAATTTTCCATGTAAGTTATGTAACAGCAGGTTATGTAAATATTACGTTTTTTTACAAGCGGTAGCAATTTTTTTAAAGACGGCAATAATGTAAATAATTAAGGTTAGTAAGTTATATCTATTACATAATTTAACAAAATTTTGTATACTAACAGTATTCATGGAAGTATAAATTATGCATACAGAAATCCTCTTTTATCGGCTTTTTTGCAAAATGATGCAGGTGAGAATATTGAAAATTTTTGGCATTTTTCCGGGGCAATGTAACTAATTTGCACCAAATTTAGCATACCATTAGTGCTACATAAGGTCGTGTCAATTTAAATGATTTAAGTGAATTCAGAAACTGATTTCAGAAGGGCGGCCATATAAATAATTTTGATAAACTTGTTATTATATAAAGCTATTTAACTAAATGCAACCAACTTTTGTATGCTGACGTAATTGTAATTTTTTACGCAGTTTTGCACAGAAAACTGTTTGTATTTTGTTATATTTAAAATAGTTATGTAGTTAGTGAGTAGTTATCTCAGTCACCCTATGTCAACCTGTTTTAACAGTACTCTGACTAAAATGTCAGCTACCCAGACACTGTCTGTCGCGTTTCGAAGCCGGTATTTTGGCGCAAACCATTGCCAGTAACGTTCACTTACTGTGGCTCTACGTTTGAATTTCAAGCAATTAATCGGTTTTTGAAAGGCAGGAGACTTATTCTGCCAACGAGCAAATTCTTTGGAACATAACAACTAAAAAAAAGACGGCTTAAATGAATACTTAATTTTTATACGAGCGCATTGTGTTTATTGAGAATCGGGTTTAAATTTTGCACCAATTTTTAAAATTTGACGTATTAATCCGTCTAGTAACGCACGACACCTCATTTTTCTTCCAGTAAGTGAGTGAGTGAAGAGATTTGGGCGACCTACAACAGCGAGGTATTGAGAGTCTATGAGGGTGAAGCGAGGTGAGAATGGAACAGTGCCGGAATGAAAGGGGCAGGGGAAACGGGATATCCCCAAGAAAACCCTCCGACAGCGGCACCGCGTGGCACGGTTCTCTCATTTTCCTTTGATTAATCAAAATTCCTTGACCTACCAAAAAATTAATAAATGTGAAAAAAAAAATGCGTTAAGTTATGTTTATTTTCCATTTACGAATTCATTCTGATTCCATCAATAAGGCGGTGCTTATCTGATGTTTTCTAATTAAAACCTACCTGTGATTATATATTTCATATAGGTCTAGTATTGTTACGAGTATTCGGTTCTCATTGTCAAAGGATTATATGATTATTGATATTTTTAGTGAGTAACAAGAACATTTGGAATATTTTAACAAAGCCACGGCGTTAATAAGTTAAGAAGAACAATGGCCTTACAACAGCTATTGTTCGCATTAAATTTCTCATAAAATGCTTAAATGTGATCAGTTACCATAATTCTAGCCGATACACAGTAATTCGAATTCTATAACTAGAAGGTATTTGGCTTGTTTTTTCTTTTGATTACATATTTACTTGCGCGTAAATATAAACATTTTATTGGATCTGTGGTGGGACCATAACATTATATATCATATTTTATTTTATAGTTCTAGAGTTATTGAGGAATATGTATTCCATGTATATTTATTCTATCACTCCAT
Organism: Clitarchus hookeri; assembly: GCA_002778355.1. NCBI lineage: Eukaryota > Metazoa > Arthropoda > Insecta > Phasmatodea > Phasmatidae > Clitarchus > Clitarchus hookeri. The sequence goes on from NQII01010626.1 coordinate 29,180, forward strand.
TAAATTTGGTACGTTTTTCAATTAAAATAGTTTGTCTCTTTTTTGTGCAGGTTAAGTTAATTTCCGCTGTTTTTTTTATCATTCTACTTTATATAAATACAATTAGAATTTATTTTTCTTGATATATTTTGCTGGTTATGTTTACATCACATCCTGTGCGAATTTATTATACTAGAGAAGGCTGTGAGTGGTGGCAGTGAATATATGGTACGGGTTACTGAGCACATGCTCTTCTAAGTAAGGTTATCCTTGAGCCAAGCGTTCATTGAAGGTAAGACATTAATTAATGGCTTATATGACCTTATAAATATGACGATAATGTATGGCTTGTAAAAGAGGACACGCCGTAATTGCACCTAATCCTCTAATACCGTCATTAGCCTTTGAAGCTACCGAAGGGATGTCGCGTAAATTAAATTAACCAACATCGTTCCCGAGGTAGCAGTGTGTCTCCCGGTATCTCCTGCCATCGTTCAGTGTTCTAACACACCACAGTGCTTACGATATGCATAGAAAACTCAGCATGTATCACCAATGTCAAGTAAGACGTACACAGGAGTTTTGCAGCAGAAAAAGTAAATATTTTTGCACAGCAAACATTTATCACCCAAAGTTATATTAATTAATTTTGCCGTTGTAAAATATTTAATGACGAATGAAATGCGAGACGCTCATAAATTGTGATCGCATAAAACGCAATTAATTTTCAACCAAAGCATCACTATGGAGTTAATAACAGTAGCGTGTGTGTTGCTTACAGTTAGTTAAGATAATAAAAAAAACATTAAAACAGCATTTCTACTTTAAACATGTCAAATTTCGTTTCGTCAGATAAAATAAAATGTTTCCTGTCACAAATCTTATTTGCGTAACGAAAGTAAATAATATTTTGTTTAGAAACATTTATTTTTGCATCACTACTAGATATCAGTTATCTACAAAAATGTTAGTTGTAATAATTCTACGTGTGATTGAAGTTTTAGAATTTAATCTATTCCAATATTGCTAAAATCTATTTTTAAATTTAAAGTTGTCTATCCTTTTACACTGATATGTGTTCGCATTTATGAATTTTCATAGAAAATTAATAATTTTACGTATAACTAAAATTAATTCTGTGTTATTCATGCAACTAAAATTACCTACAGTGAGAGAGTTTTTTGTGTTTATTTATTTCTAACATTATGTTATTTCGCAATTGAGACATGGTCGAAAGTTGGTCAACAACAAATCATCACCCAGAGAGTTGCAAGAAATTTATATTTGGCCGAGGGAATTTGAAATTCTGATTTTTTTGTTTTTGAAGACGAACCTTAGATCAATAAGCTAAACTCAACGTTGTTTTGTTAAGATGAAACAACTCAAACAAATAAAATTGTTCAACCGTAAAGTTACTGGAAAAAGGGTCGGTTTGTACTCGTTAAGTATAAACATTGATCCTTATGAAACATAAATAAAAGCAAGTTAGTAAACCTTAAGTCTGCATATTACTTATAATGGAACAGCACTGCCAAATGAATAATTTAATAAAATAAAGAAAACTGTATTTGAAAACATTTTTTATGTTACAAGAATTTTTTTAATATTTGTTTGCCATAACTCTGCCGTATTGTTTTCTTTGATGCCATATCGAGCACAGTTGTAAAAATCGACAAAAAGGTGAAATATTTATTTTATTTATGATTAAGATCAATGCTAAAGTACAATATTTTCAATCCTAAAACCAGAAAAGATATTACCTTCTCTCTAAATATATCAATTATGCGTTTTAAAATTCATACCGAATAAATTTTTTAGCTGTGCTACTCCGAGTCATAACACACACATATATATATATATATATATATATATATATAT
>NQII01010627.1:0-36570 GCA_002778355.1 Clitarchus hookeri
GGCCAATATTATTTTACACCTAAACTGAATCGACATTGCTGGCTTTAAAAACGTTTATGATTACATAACGAAACAAGACGACCGAGAGTTCTGATTAGATAATTTTGAAAATTTTAATAATTAAAACAGCCATTATTATTACCACAATTATTTTTAAGGGGCGTAACACATTCTTTAGGCACTTCTTATGTCGTCATGACCATTTCCAACTCGGACGTCTTGTATTTATCACGTTCTGCTGCATGCTAAGGTTATTTCGAAATCATCAGAATGTATGTTTACTGGCTCTGCCTCATTCGGCAAGGTGTTTAGAGTGAAAAATATTTCTGTGGCAGTTTTAATATTGAATTCACAGTGTAAACGGTTCATACATTATTAATTGCAAAGTCGTTAATTTTGCCGCAGCCATTACTATTTATGAAGGATAAAATGTTGCTCAAAAAGCAACGAAGTTTCTCTCAATGAAATTAAAATACAACTGTACATCTCTTGTTGTTTACCTTTGTCTGAGGAAGAATCCAAAGCCGAACATTTCTTCGACAACTTGATTAGAACAGACTTAGGATCACAACTGTCTCATTAACTTAAGTACCGGAAGTATTTTCGATCAAATATTTGTATTTTGGGCAATTAAGTAAAGAATTAACATAAGTCTATGTACTTTGAGAACATAAGTGTTCGGTAGCCACAAAATAATAAACAGCAAGATCATTACTTCAGATATTTAATGAATTAATAATGTTTGATATCTGTAAGAAGTTGGATTGTATTCTGTAGAGACAATACAAATCTCTGAGTGGCCAATATTATTTTACACCTAAACTGAATCGACATTGCTGGCTTTAAAAACGTTTATGATTACATAACGAAACAAGACGACCGAGAGTTCTGATTAGATAATTTTGAAAATTTTAATAATTAAAACAGCCATTATTATTACCACAATTATTTTTAAGGGGCGTAACACATTCTTTAGGCACTTCTTATGTCGTCATGACCATTTCCAACTCGGACGTCTTGTATTTATCACGTTCTGCTGCATGCTAAGGTTATTTCGAAATCATCAGAATGTATGTTTACTGGCTCTGCCTCATTCGGCAAGGTGTTTAGAGTGAAAAATATTTCTGTGGCAGTTTTAATATTGAATTCACAGTGTAAACGGTTCATACATTATTAATTGCAAAGTCGTTAATTTTGCCGCAGCCATTACTATTTATGAAGGATAAAATGTTGCTCAAAAAGCAACGAAGTTTCTCTCAATGAAATTAAAATACAACTGTACATCTCTTGTTGTTTACCTTTGTCTGAGGAATAATCCAAAGCCGAACATTTCTTCGACAACTTGATTAGAACAGACTTAGGATCACAACTGTCTCATTAACTTAAGTACCGGAAGTATTTTCGATCCTTTATAAAATGTACTTCCTTGATTGGCTTGTTTCTTTCTGCCGTGTTGAGCTAATCACAAGTTTTGCGCTCGTTTCTAATCACCGTCAACCTGTTGGTGTGTGAAGCTTTGGGGTTATACGGGTTCTGTGTCGAGTGATTGAACAGGTAAATTATTAAGGCAAGGTAATACCTTGTAACAATTATTTGATAACTAGGTAGTGACCACTCGGCGTCCAGATTTAGAGTAATGTTATAGGTGTGTCATAAAATCTTAGGGGTTAGATAGCCTTTATGGCGAATGTTATACTGCTAGTACAGCCTATTTTGCTTCTACTATAGTTAATACATTTAAGAACTAATCTATCCGAGGGGATGGTTCATTAGAAACAAATCAATTTCTAGGGGTAGTGATTTTTCGCGAAAAAACCTGAGCACACAGTAGACTTTAATATTATATATACATCTCAGTTGTGGTTATAACTCCATAGGCTGCTGGTGTAGTTTCCGCATTTTACCGAGTCAGTCAGATTCCGTTAATCACACACTGTACCTTCGTGATTCGTGCGCAGTTAACACGGACCAGAACATGTTTCAGCCAATCAAACAAGCTGGACGACCATACAGTGTTTTTTAATGTATCTTGTCTCTAAATCTGTTCGCGAAATTTTACTGCCCCTACAAATTTGCATTTTCCACATTATAAGTGTTTGCAAGCCACACTCGACAGGCAGGCAAGCTGATATACCTTCGCACAGGCGCTTAATAAAACTGTGACAATGGTACCTAAGAAATAGTCCCCAAACACAACAACATCACATTACCAGTTGTACATATCCTGAAAGTCAAATTTCCCTATATCGGGATAAAAATCTCGCGCTCTCTGATACACTCTCGTACAGCAAGTACTTGTCCCAATACTCGATGACTCCCAAAGATACACCTATTTATTTGTATGCAACTTCTACAAATGTATGTCCCACTAATGTTTGAACTGCAGCTGAACCAAAATCACATCTCAATCTCACAACAGTCATAGATTCATCGCACTTAAAGAAGTTTTTTCTAAATATTCAGTGTAACATTCGTAATTTCGATTTTAACTCAATCATATTTTGAAGTTGTAGGTTTCCTTCCTCGGCCATTTATTCAATATATTCTACTTCATGAAGAATCGACAGAAACCTAAAACAAGACGAAAATTAGGTTTCGGTTACGTTCGGTGTGGTTAGAATTGATTAGGTCGTATATGGTCGAAGAATGTTGTGTGCTACCAACCATAAAATCATATTTTATAAATACACTTTCAATATTCAGTAAAACATTTTTTTAAATAAATGTCACAGTTGTCACGAATTTACTAGAAAATTATGCATAATTCCATTATATACAAATACACTCCATATGCAACTTCAAGGAACCACAATTAGATGTAATGCATGAAAACAACGTATTACAAAATAGCTTCAATACGTATCCGCCATCTATGGTATACAAGTTTAAGTGCACTCAGACATTTGTTGTGCCATCAGCTGCTGAAGGGTGTTGTTACCCTGGACCGCCTGTTTCTGCTGTAAACAGTACTCCATCACCTCCAACTTCTGTGCTATTAGGTAGTAATAGTGAAGTTGAGGATTGCCTTGTAAGTTGTTCTTTATGCTTGAAGTTCTGAATAGTCGTGCAACTTTTTCTTCGACAACACCGCTGTACGAGAATTAAAGTGAAGATATTATTGAATGGAGTAATAATAAAGAAAAAAGGGTTTTTTTCCCCCGGTTACTATTTAACTTTGAAAAATGTGCACCAGAATTTTCGTACCATCGTAAAACACCGTAATTTTCTTTTACATAAGTTTGCATTACAAAATAAACTACCGATAGGGTTTTGAAAATGTTCAAGCGTTGTTCGGAAACAGACGCAAATTAAATAATTGAGCAGTTGTTAGAACAAACAAATGGTTTTTTATCAAGTTGTCTTTTTGCATCTTTACACCTGATGATACTCATAAGCTACAGATGTATTGGAATAAAACTCTTAAATATTGACTTTGTCACGTTCTAACAAATGTTTCTAAATAAAGTAATTATTTTTTCTCATATTCTAAAGCATACTTAATTATTACAGCAAACTTGTAAATTTTGGTAAATGAATCCTGTCTAGGTTTGGAGTATTAATTTTTTAAATACCTTTTGTGACGTTTACGAAAACATATTCACAAGGCGTGACATCATAAACTTGGAGCTAAATACTGCTAATTAGGAAAGATGAAAGGGCACATTCTAAGTAATAAGGATGATGCCAAATTTTTTCGAAGTGAAGTTTGCCAATATTTTTACAAGGATGTGTCTCAAAAATAAACATACATTAACATGCTCGTTCAAATGCATATACTAACATGCGCTTTACACTTGTGTCCGTATTGTAGGGTTTGTTACAAAGCGTATTCAGTCTGTGTTTAGGTTTTTCATTGAATTTTTGTTGAATGTTCATGAAAACTGTTAAGTGTGAAGTTTTTACAGTCACATATGTAATTTGGAGCAAAATGATATAAGAATAACTTCAGACACGTTTCTGTGTTATTGCATACATTTTTACTGGCATATTTTTTCCACCGAAATCATTTTATTTAAAAAAATAGCAAAACTAACAAACATTTCACCAACCTAATGGAAAATAACTGTAATTCTTAGTTTTGTGACGTACCGTTTAAAGCGGATAAAGATTTAGAAATATCTTTATTTATCTTTAAAATGTTTTGAAAAGTGTCACGTTGTTCGGTTATTCGTTCACAGTAGAATATAATTAATTGCGTTCCCAACAAGCCAGACGTCTCTGATCATGATAGCCATTTAAATATAATATTTCATGCACACTAGCAAACGCGAATAAAAGCAGAGTTGTAAGCGTGGAACACTAAACAACACTTTTATTGCGCGTATTTATTGACAAGTCGTGTCTTAGTCGTAGCCACACTGTCAGTCAGTCGATTTGTCATGTACGGTGATTATCATGTCTGTTTATTGTATCGTGTATTTATTAACAGTACAGTTCGTAGTTTGTGAATTGAAAACAGCTTTGCACTGTTTTCATTTGCTTGCAGTTATGTCGCTAAGCCAACCTACTGAAGGCAAGAAAAACGTAAAAATAAGCTTCTTTCTCTGTTCGTTATGAACTATGCATGGAAGAAACAATCGAGGGAGCAAATGCAGCGAGCATACTTGTTGGAAAATAAATAAATAAACAGACTTTTCAAGGCAAAAGGAAACCGAAGAAGACCTACGAAAAATTGCTGCACGTTTTCAGATTAATTTCTGGACGAAGCAGTTTATACACAGTTCTCTGCTATATTCTGGCGAACCAAAGCGAACCAAAGAACAAACTTGGGAAAACAAAAACTATTGAATGTATATCATCAGATACGTGGATGACAGCATACATTAAAACATGTATGGATTTTACGTATTTCTAAGGAACTTGCACGAATTATTTTTTTTACAAATGAACTCTACAAGTACACTGCTAAAGTTTATTCAAAACTGTGAAGCGGACAGTCATATTCTAATTACGTGGAACAAGAGAACTCGATAAGACAGCATGTACAGCATAATAACATTAATTGTACTTATATAACACAAATATGTATTTTAAAATAACTTATTTTCTATCTTATTGTTTAATTTACTAGTATTACGGTATTTATGCCAAAAAAGTATAGAATTATGCCAAACAAGTATAAAACTAATATTTTTTTTTTCGAGCAAGACATTTCAGGTGTTATTTTTATCCCCGCTTTTGTTGATCCGAAATATGTTATCATCAGTTCGTCGGCATTATGGAATTGCACTGAATTTTGTATCTCAGCTGTAATATGATTGTGAAGGATTCGTTTTAAATTGGCGCAATGCAGAAATGTTGAAGACTGGTACTTTCTATAGCAGACGATGTTTGGAAATAAATTTGCGCCTTTTACATTGAAAAAAAGTATATAAACATATATTAAGGAGCGTCACTTAATTGTTAGATCAGTTTCGGTTTCTATGCAATCAAATATCATGAGAGGGAAGACAACTTTTTATAGGCTCGTTAAATTGTAGATATAAACTCGTTGTTTGTAATTCAAAAGTTTAAAAACTTTCACTTATATTCAGATGCAAATAAGATTTGGATTCCCATGCCACATTTTTATGCATCTAAATCCAATCAGGAATATTGCAAAATAATAACCTATTTTCTTCTGTAATGGAAATTCGTTCTTACCCTTTGAAAAGATATTCTTGAAAAGTCAAGTAATTAAAACTCGTACAGTATTGGAAATTAATTTCGCGCTGCTTTCTAGGAAGGAAAAAATATTTTTATTTAATGTTCCTTGCCCAGAATTTTTTTTACATCGAGCGTTATACTTTCATTTATATTATCAGATCAGTTGAATCTACTTTCGCAAAGGAAGGCACGTAATCTGAAACAGACTGAGCCAAGTTAAGACATCTTGTTGGCAAGTAATATTCCGTTTTCGCCAAGTAATGAGAACGTGTAGGTGGATAAAAACATGGACAGGCTTCATAAAAATTGATATAACTCATATATCGTAATACTGAATTTTAAAATTGACGAGAGCTGTATTTACTTCTGCACTAACACCTGGAAAGCACGGACCAAGTCAATTCTAACCACAAGCAAAATTACGCAGACGAAATGACTGCCTTGGTTAGGGAAATTCATACAAACCGTTATTATGAATCCAGTAAACGCGGCAGGAATAAACGTTGTATTTTCTTGTAGGCGTGTTAGATCCATTAAAACACTCTGTATTCATCCACGCCATGTTATATGCTGCCGTAATACTGTGATGTACGTTTAAATTGCATCAGTAGCCTACAAAGTATAGAAATAAAATTTAATTAAGTTTCCAGACAAAATAAATACCAGGCAATATGAATTCTGTTCATAGTTCATCACAGCACAGTATTCCGTCTATGTTATACGTAAAAGTGTACTCGCCACGGGGAAGGTGGAGGAAATTTCAGCTGTCAGCAGATGAGAACTAAGGGACTGCTTCACTATTTTGTCTCTGTAATTCTGGTTGCTCTGGCTACAGCAGTATCTTCCCAGTTTTCGCAAGAAATAAATAAAACGAATCCATACACGAAGCTTTACATAGTGCGCAGAGCGGGACATGGCTGAGGCATCATTTACTTGTGACGTGAAGCTAACAAATAGAGAATAAGTGGAATACAGTGCGTTGGGGACGGGAATAACTTGATAAACCACATTTGAGAAGTGCGCCAAGTTCGCATCAGTGACCGCTGGGAACTGAACACGGATTGATTTTGGTAGGAGGTTGACGTGTTGGTCGTACGCCCAACAAAATGCTGCGATTACGAAAATTTTAATACGGCAAGAAGGTAAACTAAACTTTACAAATATTTTTACGCAGCTGTGTCAAGAGGATTTATTGCCATTTTTACAACCGCGTATTTTCATTACCCTTTTTATCACATGAAATTTTTCCATATATTAGTTTTGAGGCCTGCGTTCTTTCAACAACGCTAAATCTGTAGTAATTTTGTTTATTTGACACAGAAAACACAAATTTTATTGATCGATAATTAGTGTGTGTGTTTGAGTGAGAAATCTGTCTATATAAATAAAAATCAATTGCCACATGTATGACGGAGCGTCACTAGAGAATGGCACGACCGATTTGGCTGAGTTTTTTTTTATTGTGTTCGAAATTGTCAGGACAAGGTTTGTATGATAGAAAAAGTTTGGAAAATCCACGGGAAAAGTCGGAAATTTGGATGGTATTTTTATATGAAAATCCACGGGAAATGTCGGAAATTTGGATGGTATTTTTATATATATGAAATCTTTATGTTAAAGAAGTACATTACGTGAAATGAGGCAAAGTTTGAAAGTTCTGTTGTCACTTGTTTTTAGAACGAAAAAAAAAGTGACATTTTGCGAAGTGATTTCATTATAATTTCTTTGTTTAACGAAAAAGAATATTGTGTTATCGTTGTTGTTTTGAAAAGATTATTTTGATGTCTTTGGAAAAATTCCACCAATAAGGCGTCGAAATATCGGTCAGTTTGAGAGTTCTACTGTCACAAGTTTTTTTTACGAAGTGATTTCATTATATTTTCTTTGTTTAACGAAAAAGTATATTCTGTTATCCGTGGTGTGTTGAAAACATTATTTTGGTGTCTTTGGAAAAATGCCACCAATAAGGCGTTGAAATATCAGTCGGCGTACGCGCAACGCAAGATAAATACATGATCGTTGAGTCAATGAGACTGATGAAGACCGTAGACAGCGTTTGGAGGCAAATAGAATAAGAATTTCTCAAGCGCGATCAATTATGACTCCGGAACAACGGGCACAGTCGAGTTCGACTCGCTCAGTTGGAGATAACGTAAACAATAATTTGGAACGTCGACAAAACAGACGGCCAAACGTAACAATTCGATATGAACGTTTGGCGTTCAGATACGATCCAACAATCGATTACACCACGGATGTATCGGACGACTTCAGAACTATGAGCACTATTTGTCAACATTGCAATTCTTTGAGGTTTCGACATGAACCACCAGTATTATGTTGTGCGAGCGGAAACGTCAAATTACCACAATTGATTCAGCCACCAGAGCCACTACCATCATTGCTTTCTGGCCAAGAACCTCAATCGAAGCAATTTTTGAAGAATATACAAAAATACAACAGTATCGTCCAAATAGCATCATTTGGAGGGAATATAACTGGGGAACGAGGTTTCAGCCCAATTTTAAGGTAAAGTTTCAGCCCAACTTTTAAGGTAAATTAATTTTCTACTACAACACACATCATGTACATAAAAAAAAAAATTAAAAATTCACAACGTTTCAATAAAGAATTTGTTTTCATTTTACAGATTCAAGGACAAATTCACCATCGTGCAGGAGCATTGTTACTGCCAGTGAATGATGATCACAAATTTCTTCAGATTTATTTCCTTGGAAATTCTGATGATGAAATCATTCAGCGTTGTGCCATCAGTCGTGCGGTAAAGCGAGAGATTATTGCACAACTGCAACAACTCTTACATGAACACAATGAATTAGTAAATTTTTTCAAAACTACACTATAAATGATGCCTTCGGATGATCACAAAATAGTGATCAAAGCAGACGAACGACGAGCAGGCGAAAATGAAAGATGCTACAATACACCGACGTTGAATGAAGTTGCCATTGTGGTTGTTGGCGAGAATTTGGAGTCTCGTGATAATGTGATTCGACTGCGTGATGGTAATAACCTTAAGCGTGCCAACGAAACCCATCGTTCGTATGATGCATTACAATACCCGCTGATATTTTGCCGAGGAGAGAATGGATATAATTTTTTGATCAAGATGATTAATCCATTCACAGGTCAAGAAACAAATAAAAAGGTCAGTTCGATGAATCTTTTTGCCTACCGTTTGATGATTCGTCGAAACGAGGACAATCACGTACTAAAAAGCCGCAGAATGTTTCATCAGTTCGTCATTGATATGTGTGTCAAAGTCGAGACGGAACGTCTGACATATATAAGTTTAAATCAGTAAAAATTGCGTTCGGAAGAATACATCCATCTGCATGATGCCATGAATGTAGATGGAAATGCAAACAATGTCGGCCGAATTACCATTTTGCCAGCGATGTATGTTGGAAGTCCGAGATACATGCACGAATACGCGCAAGATACGATGACCTACGTGTGCCAATACGGTCAACCAAACTTATTCATCACTTTTACATGTAACCCAAAATGGATCGAAATCACACAGCTGTTACTACCCGGTCAATCATCCAGCGATCGTCACGTCATTACAGCACGAGTATTCAAGCAGAAACTCAATGCGCTCAAGGACTTCATTGTGAGGTATCATGTTTTCGGAGACGTGCGATGTTGGATGTACTCTGTGGAGTGGCAGAAAAGGGGACTGCCCTATGTGCATATTCTCCTGTGGATGGTCGAGAAAATAAGACCGAATGAAATTCACGCCATCATTTGCGCAGAAATTCCTGATCCGGAAACATATCCAGAGTTGTATGGAGTTGTGACGACGAATATGATTTATGGACCATGTGGCAATCACAACCGGGAATCACCGTGTATGATCGAAAACAAATGCTCCAAACGTTATCCGCGTGCTTTGTTGGCTGACACAATCACAGGTAATGGCAGTTACCCCCTGTATCGTCGTCACTTTGCAGAGGATAACGGCAGAACGATAACGTTGAAAGTCAAGAATAAAGACGTAGTAGTCGACAACCGCTGGATTGTTCCGTATTCGCCGCTGCTTTCCAAAGCATTCAAAGCACATTGCAATGTTGAGTACTGCAATTCTATAAAGTCGATCAAATAAGTTTGCAAGTACATCACGAAAGGAAGCGACATGGCTTTGTTTGGTATTGCAGATTCTGATACCAACGATGAAGTTTCGCAATATCAAATAGGAAGATATGTCAGCAGCAATGAGGCGATTTGGAGAATCTTTCCTTTCGCCATACACGAACGTGATCCCACTGTGGTTCAATTAGCTGTCCACCTGGAGAATGGACAACGAGTTTATTTCACGTTAACAAACGCAGCGCAGAGAGCTGAACGACCACCAGCGGAAACGCTGACAATTTTCTTCACGACATGCGCAAGTTATACATTTGCGAGAACACTGCTTTACTCAGAGATGCCAAGATATTTTACATGGAACGCATCATCAAAAAAATTCCAACGTCGGAAACAGGGAAAGCCTGTTCCTGGATACGTGAATTTATATTCAACCGATATATTGGGGCACATTTACACAATTCATCCGAACAATGACGAATGTTTTTACCTGCGTTTGTTATTGATTAATGTTCGTGGACCGGTTTCATTTGAATTTCTACGAACTGCCAGTAGTGAGTTGTGCGCAACATATCGAGAAGCGTATCAGCTTTTACATTTGCTCGAAGATGACATTCATTGGGATCATACACTTGCTGATGCTGTTATTTCGTCTACTGCGCATCAAATTATATCACTTTTTGCCATCATCATTTCAACGTGTTTTCCATCCAACCTACTTCATTTATGGAACAAATACTAATACAATATGACTGAAGCCATTTTGCATCGAGTGCGTACAAATACAGCAAATCCTGAACTTGACTTTAACGCGGAGATCCACAACGAGGCGTGGATTTCTATAGAGGATTTGTGTCTGATGATGTCCGGCAAGATGTTGCACGAACTAGGAATGCCAATGCCGAATCGCTCCATGCAATGCACTATGCATTCAATAGAGAATTTGAACGAGAACGGCAATACGATCGAGATGCTTTGAGTCAACCAGTAAGAACAAAGATCCCACCTTTGAATCAGCAGCAGAAAACCGCGTAACATACATTGATGATAGCAATCAACGACGGCTATGGAGGAATCTTTTTCCTCGATGCACCTTGCGGAACTGGCAAAACGTTCCTAATTTCATTGATTTTAGATTCGATTCGCGCACAAGGTCAAATAGCGCTGGCCGTAGCATCATCAGGGATCGCTGCCACATTGTTAGGAGGACGAACAGCCCATTCAGCGCTCAAACTCCCACTGAATTTTCAAACGATAGATGAACCGACGTGTAACATTGCCAAAAATTCAGCAATGGCGAAAGTACTACAGAATAGCATAATAATCATTTGAGATTAATGTACGATGGCGCACAAACGAGCATTGGAGGCACTCGATCGAACGTTGAAAGATTCGCGCAATAATCAGGACCTCTTTGGAGGTGCAATGATTCTGGTGGCCGGCGATTTTCTGCAAACGCTGCCAGTCATTCCTAGATCAACAGCTGCTGATGAAATAAACGCTTACTTGAAGTCAACGAAAAGTTCAAAGGCGAGGATGTTCTGATTCCAAGAATACCACTCATTCCAACCTATTTACCTTTTAAATTTAAGAGTGTCCAGTTTCCTGTTCGTCTTGCATTCGCAATGACGATTAATAAATCGCAAGGCCAATCGTTGGTAGTGTGTGAAATAAACCTTGAATTGCCATGCTTTTCCTATGGGCAGTTGTACGTGGCGTGCTCGAGAGTAGGTTAACCATCGGCGCTATTTGTTTTCTCTCCGAACGGAAAGACAAAAATATCGTTCATCACCAAGCGTTGCGATCAACGCATGACTTAATTTTTGTAAATGTTGGTAATATTAAAATATGGATGCTATGCAACATGGTCTCAACATTAAATCCTTATTAAAATAATCTATCTATCTATCTTCCATCTATATATATTTTTGTATAAATTGACAGGGCAACGACTTCGGGTCAGTTATTTTTTTTATAATTCTTTATTGAACTTCGTTTAAAACGCTCAAAATACGAAGCTGCGAGGAATATGGCATATGCTGTAAGGTTTCGTGCAATGACGTATAATTTACAGTTGAAATTGAGAAAAAATATTGCAGATTTATGTTTTTCAACTTAGGTAAGCCACTTAAATACCACAGACATCTGAAAATCTCACAAAATTCTGACAAATACTCTGTGATTATTTCCGATGCCTTTAGCAGAGCTTTGTATCCCTAAGCATTTGAGAAAATATCTCCAACCTTTACATATAAGGTGCTCAGATCTTATTTGGTAAGGAATGATTTCAGAAGGGTTTTTTGTTTAACTAACTAGGTTGAAATACTTCCAGCCACTAAAAGTCTTAAATGTTTAAATAAAGCTTCCTGTTTCATTTACAGTTGGCAGCCAATTTGAATAACACATATATTCTGCCTTTTAGCGCTCACTCACGCCATACGATACGATGTCGCATCTAAGCATAACTTAATTAAATGGATGAGCCGTCGTTTGCAAAGTTTTACTAACTACCCTAATAACTAAGTGCTAAGTGTTGTCCGGAGGTAGGTCTGGACTGTGCTGCGTCTCAGGGCTAAGCTCCATACGCCTACATGAGAGGGAATTTAGTAAAGGAGGCGTGCATCGTGGCAAAGAGGGATAAAGCAGCCATGGCCAGGTTTGTGGCCATGACTGCATCCCTGATTGTGTAATAGCTGAGCTATTTCTAAGAAGGGAGAGGGGAAAAGCCGGCATAGACACCGTTAAAACCCTCTCGACAGGAAATAAGTTCAAAACTCGTTTATGCATTAAAAATGCTAAAGGAGGCAGCAGGTGTGGATTCCATGTTCTTTTATACGGAGTTGAAAATTCAGAAGAGAAAGAGGCGGGGCTGTGGACGCAAGCGTCCTTAAGGGGAGACTGCTGTCAATATTTCTGTGCAGTTGCACCTGCACAATAATATTGACAGCAGCTGTTGACTGCAGGGCCTCCCTGCTTCTCGTCGTGGAATTCGGCGAACTGGGCCGCTCAGTCATGGCACTTACTCCATCTTCACTCTTCCGCGCTGACATCAGGGTCTCCACGCCGTGGATGAAGACAGGGAGCTATTGCGTGGGGAGCCACCCCCTCCCTTTTCCTTCAAAGTAGTCCGTCGGTCTGGGGTGAGCACTGGCTCGGCGGGACATCCAGAACCTACCAGACTGGAGGCGAGTGCAGCTGGCCCAGGAGTGGAGGCTGACATCAGGAAGCTTCCGAGGTCCGACGCATTCCATGGCCATTCCTCACGCACCAGCAGTCAGCAGCACGCAGAATCCAGCAGTGAGGTTCGCTACACTTCGCATAGTTTCAGCACATCGAGATCCCCCACCCTGCCTTGATCTTTGAGCTGCCTCCCGCCGATGTGCTTCGCCATCTCGTACTGAGCCGCCCAGGTCCCCGACGTCCACGACGACGGCGCTGTCGCACCGGCCAGTTGGTCCGCGGGCTGGTATTAGAATATTCCCAGCCACTCCAGAGCCTGGAGATCCCCTATCCGCCACCTGGGGACGCGACGAGTTGCAGAATAGTCGCTGCGCCCTAGCTGCTGTAGTCGCCTCGTGCTGACAGATGTCNAATCAGAGCAGCCACGAGCACGATGTTCATCCCTTAGCAGCCCGGACTCGTGTTTGCAAAGAACTGACATTCGATGTTATGTATTACAGTAAAAATGTTTTCTCCAGGTTTGTGGGGAGTTTAATTTTTTCTCATTTTTCGTTGTATTAAAACTAGAATCATTATTGTTTTCCCGTGTTTGTTTGTGTTTCATCTTTGCCTTTGGTATGAAATCAGGAATATGCGTGCAAAAAATATCCCTTTAATCTCACTCACAAGTAATGGTGTAACTAATATAATCATAAAAGTTACAGGTAGCCTAATATAGACTATGCTAATTTATAATTTATAATAAAATATAATAGTCAAATAATAGGCTCAATCATATCAAATAAGTATTGGTTCCATAATCGCGACGCACCATACAGTGTGGCAACGCCACGCGCGTGGCGGCGCGGCGTTGCCACTCCGCCTCTGTTTCTGGCCGTCTCGCGGCGTTGCCACACCGTCTCTGGTTCTGGCCGTCTCGCGTCGTCGTCTGTCGTTCGTGTCTGCCGGCGAATGAGCGAGTGAGATGGCTATTATGCACTCTATTATTAAGCATGCACGTCGCGCTTTGTATGGACGCGGTGTACACAGGTAGGAAGAAAGCGAGCAGTGAAAACAAACTATTTCGCTGCAAAACTTAAATATGAATACCTAGGTACGTTTACTTTGTAAACAAACACAAATTAGCTATTACGGATCTTTTTTTCGCTTAGATTGGAAGTGCGTAACAGAGCGGTGGGTTCAACGAGTCGAAAACATAATATAATAGCTACCTAGTGAATTGTGGATAGTTAAGTAGGTAGTATTGTGTACTCGTGTATGTTAATTTTCGGTGGTTTTCTAGAAAAATGAAACGTTGAAGGACAAGTAAAACAACTGATGTTTTTAAATGTAAATTTGTAAGTGAATAAAACTGTAAATATGTACATAAAACAATAATTTAATAATAAAAAAAATATATAAACAAAAAATAACCTGACAAAACCAGAGAAAAAGTAATAAATAAATCTTGTAAATAGAATTTAATAATTAAATGCACATAAGGTGATTAACTTTTTTAATACGCTAATGTATTAATCGTTAACAGTCGTAAGCCTGTTAAAGTATGAAGGGCAATTTAATCACTGTTTCACGTAAGTTGTTATTTTTAATAGTTTGGGGCGATTATTCGTGCGATTAAATATTCGTTTGATTGAGTACTATTACTAATATTACCCTATTATTTGCCAATTTAAAAAATTATAGTTATGATATTATATTATCAGCAAAGCGTTATATTCAATAATATGATTACTAAGAAATTACACTGATATAACATCTCTACTCACAAGCAGAGATGGATCTTGTCAATGGGCACAGGGGCACGTGCATACCCAAATAAAATTTGACTTGCCATAGCAAATAAATTTGTCTCTATAGATCATCCTTTAATCTTTGAAGTTTAAAAGTAGTGTATTTGAACACGAAGTTCTATATTACTAGGCTGCGAATAGTGTCTCCTTACTATAGGCGCGGAGGAAAAGTTTCCTCACAGCTTCGGGGCACAGACGGTCTGTGCCCACGCTGCTGTGTATGTTCTTCTTGCCNCGTCTCGGAAATACCCGAATTGCGGTAGAATCGGGGCACTAGCCATCTGCACCCACGCGGTTTAGGCAATGTTGTAACAACTCGATAGATGGCAGTTGCGTCTCGCCTGCGATGTGTTTTCTGACGACGTAACGCATTATGTATTGTTGCTGTATCATATTCAAGGCTTGAATATTCGTGAATATTTTGAAAATAAAAGTGCATGATATCATCGTTTTTAAAGTTTGCGTATTACTCCGTTTTTACATTAGTTTTTTTACGTACGTTTTTATTATTCCGTTCTACATTCGGCCGTACCTGTGGACGTGTCCGAATTTTGACGTCAAGTGACGTCACATTCACGCAGTCCGAATATGGTCTACAAATGCGTTGTTCAAAAGTGAACTTTCAGAATATGACCTTAGTTCGTACTCGCAGTAAATTCGGCACATTATTTGTTGTTACGTAATGATTATTATATTGCTGAATAGTTGATTGTACAATATTTGCAAAAGTGTGATTAAAATTTTTTTTTATCTTTATGATATAGGTTTTAACTGTTTATGTTTAAATAAGCTTGGCAACTGACATCCAAGAATTTTATTAAAACTTTATATTATAAAAATGTTTATCCTTGATATTGAACAGTTCAGAACGAATGCAGACTGCACTAATTAGCATTTCATCACGTTCGTCTCGAGAAAATCCACCTTGCACGTCCATTGTTTATATTTGAAAAGTGAACATTCCACGAATGCACAAATTGGGACAAAAGTTCGGTTTTCTAAATTCTTTGACTTGGAACACAGGTCGATTTGGGACACGGGAGTTTGGGACAGAGCCGTGACGTCAAGAGAATCACTTGCACCAATCATCATATATTTTTCATAAGAGACAGGTTGCGATAGCGCAATTGTTGACAGGGTTTCCTTAACTTACTGGAAGCATGCCGTATTCATTCAAAAAACGAAGTGAACAGAATCAAATTTTTGTAGGGAATCAGTTAGTGTATGACGACAGGCATTCAATAAAATATCTTGGCCCTCCGTGACCACAACTTATGCTAACGCGAACCTCTCACACACAATAAAAAAATTATACATGTAATTTGAGTAAAAAAATCCATAACACTATTTGGTTTTGCAGGATACGTTGATAAAACCGCGTTCTATTGTTTGTGTTGTATTCTTTTTGGTTCTGACGAAACGTGAGTGACTGCAGGTGTTGTTGGCGTAAAACATTAGTATGACAAGACAGAAAAAACATTTAGGGAACAAACTGAAATTACAAAATGAAACGAAAATTGTAATGTTGGGGCAGATAGATATAAGAAAAAAATTCAATGAAGTATACAGAAGTTTATTTAAAATGTACAATGATATAGTAAAAATAATAGATACATACTTTCTTCAATAAAATAATGTAATATAATTTGTGGGTTTTTTTCAGATGAGTCTTTGATATCATTATATAACTGCTAAAAGTGAAAACCCGGCGTGTTAAGAGGTTTGTTAGTTCGTTGCATCTTCAATAAAGTATGATATAAATTTTTAACTTTGTGCCCTACTTTGAAATTCTTCCTGGAGCCACCACTGCTCACAAGTGTTAAGGAGTAAAGTTAACAACTTCCTTTTAGTTAAGTCAGTTTATTTAATGCTCTGTTTATACAATATGCCAACTTTCGAGTTAACTATGCTTGTTCGAAAAATTGCCAGTAGAAGTTAGGTTTCGTAAAACATGGCGAGCGGAATGTTTTTGAACGGGAAGATAACGAACGTAAGTGCCAAACTTACAAAAATTGTGGTTTAGAAATAGTACAGCACCACCTGAAAGTTAGTTTATGTCATAGGTACTTTAAAACCAACGAGTGTAAAATATAATTATTGTGCCTCGTGTACAGGCAACTAGAAATCATTACCACTTGCCGCGTGATGGGCATTCGGGTGGAAGGCGTTGAGCTTTATTCAACACACACGTTGGTTAATTCCGTAAATTTTCTCAAAAGACACCACACTTTACCAGACACTCAACATCCGAGATTATCCTCTAAGCTAATCTGGACTAGTGGTGGTCTACTTACTACGCCTGTAAATTAAAACTTATATCTTTGTGCAATCAAAATACGCTCACTGTTTTTCGTCGTAAGTAGACTGCTCGTGAATGGTAACCGCGAAATATTCCACCATCATGTAACGTCACCAGTTTTCCTAACGTGCAAACAAAGTGAATTTTTTGACAGTGATTTACATTCCATAGTCACAAACAGAAAAAATACAGATGGCTGATAATTCCGAATCATTTGATAACTCTCATGGTTCTACTAAATACCTAGTTATTACAGATATACCAGCTGGTCTTCTACACTGCACTAAGGTTACCCACCCTCATCCGGTCACTTGGCGACTATTCACAGCCCAGGTCGGTCAAGCATTGCGGCGTGCAGTCCTGACCAACAACAGTACACTTGCAATACGTAAAGTGCTCCCGTAACGAGGCACGATAGCGAAGATGTCAAGCTCACATACAGAGGACACATAACCAGTGGTGTTTTGACAACTGTAACACCAGGGCCTCACTCGAAATCTTAGATAACATACTTGGTGTCCACTAAATCTCCTTCACGGTTCACTAAGATCGTTTGGAATTTCTACATTCTTTCTTGTTTCAGCCCGTTGTTTATTCTCATGGTCAATAATAGAATCACAATTGCTACATCATTAACACTTAGTATTTGTTAGTCAGTCATATGATGGTGTATAATTATAAGATATTAAATTTGCAGTCACTTATTTCTGAAGTCATCTGAGAGAGAACTACTGCGCTATCAGGCGAATTTATTATATTCGTCAGTCAATCTGGCAGCTAGTCTGCGTGCCTCACCAGGCATGAATCAAGAAGAGGCAAATTGATGTGTTTAGTTAGTAAATGTTAAGTTATTGCCTATTTTGAAAGTACTGATCTTTGTCAGTACTCGTACTGAATTTTTTTCCCTTCTGAAATTTTTTTTCTTAAGGAATCGTATAAAACAAAACCGCACCTACTAAGAAAATTAGATTGTCAAATAATTAAGCTTTTATGATTTCTTAATTACGAGGAAAAACGACTGTGTTTTTCACTGTGGATGTTTCCTTTTCTCCTTATTTATTGAGATATATTAAGGCGCCCTTTAGCCTAGCTCCACCACAAGAAGTGAAAATTTAATTCTCCCATTTCTATTAGCAGATTATTATCTTCAGTGAAGACGATCCGTTAATTGGTGTACAATATAGAGCGGCGATTGACAGTATTTCTTTGACTTATTGAGAAATATTTCCTACAAAAATTAAAATAGAAAAATAACCAAGCCACTGTATGTTTTTTTATGTTATGCTATTTCTTAATAATAATTTTATTCAAAATAAATGTATTAATATTACGTCAATACGTTCTCTGGTGTGTAAAGAGCAGAAAGTAAACGATTGGAATTAGCGCCTATACAATCATTGTACTTTCACACGGTATTATTATTAATTATACGCTGTCTACATAACTCTTATAACTGTTTTCATTCTTTAAATTATATTGTATTAATATAAACAATTATATTTAAGAAATTTGATTTAAAAATGGTTTATATTACATGAAACAGCTATGAAACTAAAAACATTGCAATCACATCGGGATGTATCCCTGCTACTCGTAGAAAACAAAACAAACACTCTCTTGTGGCGCGGCGAGAGCATAAAGGCGAGATTTCATGTCGCGAGGGAAACAATTATTTGCCTAGGAACTGAAATGCTTCTGTAATTACGGCAGGGCGGCCGTCGAAATAAGCTGGCCGGTGCTGTTCGTGTGTAATTATGCGTGTGCGTTGACGCGCTGTCGGCTTGCGGTAAGGCAGTGTGTCATACGCCAGGAAGTTATTTCTACGGCTGGGACAAGCATTTTTGCGGTCAATGAAGAACGCGGCAGTGTGAAGTATGGCCCCGGCATGTGCGCGTGTTCACTTAGCGACTTATCAACAGTGACTGACGTGGTTCATTATTATTTGACTTCTGAAAGAGGTAGGTTGAGGGGGCTTTGGAAGAGCGCAAGCACAATTGCACGTATAGATGTAATCCACTTCGTGAGCATTACAGAAGTTCAGTTTACTAATAAGGCTATTTCAATGTCCTCTGCAATTGAATAATAGAAAACCGTTCATAATTGTGAACATGACTGTACTGGTAATGACAATTATACGGATCGTATACACTTTAATGGCAAGAATATTAGGATAATTATTTTCGTTGCCTTTTTAGTATTTCAGTGAATCATATTTCCAAACTCTAACGAAAATTACATGTGTTATATATTGTGAAATTTTGCATTAAAGCATATTGAGTTTACAGGTTTAAAAAATAACGCTTAAAACTTTCGATTATATCTCTTTAAACTTTTATTAGTTATAAGCATTTAGAATGCTTGGACATATCAATATTATTTAAGTGTGTTCGTGTGTATATATATATATATATATATATATATTCTTGTAATACCATATTACAGAATGTATGACCTTCACACAATATTGTGTAATAATTATGACTATACATCCATATTCTAAGCATAGAAAAAGTAAGAACAGCGGCAAAAGAGCAAAGTTACTCTGAAAACTCATATTTTAACATGCAGGCGGTGCCTATTCATTTTCGATATTTAACGCAATTGCAATATTTTCTATTGTTTCTAAAATCTGGTGCAAATAATTGCTGTAACTGCTAAATGTCTCTTACTGTTATAACTACAAAAGACAACTACCTAAAATAAATATAAAAACTTTAAGTAACAGCTATTCTTTTCATTATTTATGGGTTTTCATTATCAGTTTTTCTGACAATGCATATTTAATATAAGCCCTAACAGGAAATTAAAAATTGTAACCAGTGTCAATCAATCTAAAAAAAATCCTACACCCTCTACATTGGTGAATTCTGAGGAAATTGTTCTTGGATGCTGGAAGGACTAGTTGGATGTTCTTCGTAAAAAAAAACTCCTCAGCATTACAAAACGTTACACGTAGAATCAGAACTATTTCAGTTGATTAAATTTTCGAGAAGTACATATTATTAAATGCTTCCGTGTGATACGTTTCGCATATCGAAGGCAATATTTTTCGTTATGAATTAGTATTCTGTATCGCATAAGGAAGGCTCAAGTGATAAAATTGTCATAAATAAAGAAGAGTATTGTAACACATGTAAAAGCTTATACTTATTTGAATTATTTTCATATGTTCATGGTCCAGATCTGAGATAACAGTCCTATGTAATTTGAGATTGTAAATTTGTTTACCGAACCTAAAAACCATATTTGGATGCAGTATGAATTGATTATTTTATTCAACAGTATTGGCATGTAGGTTAGATGTTTATCAGCCATCAGAACTCTCAGTTTCATTTGATTACACGTAATAGGAAGTTAATTTTTTAAAAGAACTTGTAAAGAAATTAATTTTTCTTTCAGAGAGAATGTGGTCAGCATTTTTTTATGTGAAAAGTTGAATTTTGTAACTATGTGAAGCGATACTAGCTAGCCTATAAAATAAACTGTTTTTTTTTTAACGCGATATTGTTTAAAATCTTATTCCATGGGGGAACGGTTTTAACTTATTGAAGAAGATCAAGATATACTGTATTTTTAGGTTGGCCTGTAGTTATCCGGGGTAATCACCCAGCTAGGAATTTGATGTAATTTATTACTGAACAAGTCAGAATTGCCACAAAACCAGGCATGTACGTTGACACGAAGACGAGGTAATGTTTTATGTCTAGAAGAGGCATGTGTTCGCACGACAGCTGTGTTATAAATGCTACGTACAGTACGCCTACCGGGTCCATATCAAGCTAGTGTGCTAAGGCTGTAGTGTGCACATATAAGCCCGTGAGCGTCTTATTTAGGGAAGAATTTTAGACTCAGAAGAGAAATAATTACAGCGGCGGAGATTCTGCATTTTTGATTTCACGTGTACTGGTTCGACTAGATGCTACAATGAAGAGCCAAAAAAACTGGTACACGTTCCTAATATCGTGTAGGGCCCCCGCGAGCACGCAGAAGTGCCGCAAGACGACTCGGCATGGACTCGAATAATGTCTGAAGGTATGCAGGAGGCAATTCACACCATGAATCCTGCAGGGTAGTCCACAAATCCATAGGAGTGCGAGACGGTGGAGATCTCTTCTGAACAGCATGTTGCAAGGCATCCCAGATATACTCAATAATGTTAATGTCTGGTGGTTTAGGTTGCCAATGGAAGTGTCTAAAGTCAGAAGAGTGTTCCTGGAGCCACTCGGTGGCAACTCTTGACGTGTGGGGTATCGCATTGTCCTGCTGGAATTGTCCACGTCCGTCGGAATGCACAATGGACATGAATGGGTGCAGGTGATCGGACAGGATGCTTTCGTATCTGTCACATGTCAGAGTCGTATCTAGACGTATCAGTGGTCCCATTTCACGCCAACTGGACACGCCTCATACCATGGGAAAGCCTACACAAGCTTGAACATTCCCCTATTGACACGTAGGATCCATGGATTCATGAGGATGTCTCCATACCCGTACACGTCCATCTGCCCAATACAATTGGAAACGAGAATCGTCAGACCAGGCAACGTGTTTTTAGTTATCGACAGTCCAATGGCGGTGTTGGTGGGCCCAGGCGAGGCGTAAAGCTTTGTGTCGTGCAGTCAACAACGGTACACGAGTGGGTCTTCGGCTCCGAAAGCCTATATCAATGATGGGCCGTTGAATAGTTTGAACGGTGGCACTTGTTGATGCCCCAGCATTGAAATTTGCGCCAATTTGAGAAAGGGTTGCACGTCTGTCACGTTTAATGATTCTCGTCAGTCGTCGTTTGTCCGGTTCGTTCACGATCATATTTCAGCCGCAGCGATGTCCAAGATTTGATGTTTTACCGGATTCCCGATATTCACGGTACACTCGCGAAATGGTCGTACGCGAAAAAACCAAATTTAATAGCTACCTCGGAGATTTTATGTCCCATCTCTCGTGCGCCGACTATAACACCCCGTTCAAATTAATTTAAATATTGATAAACTGCCACTGTAGCAGCAGTAACCGATCTAGCAACTTTGTCAGACGCTTGTTGTCTTATATAGGCGCTGTCGACTGCATCGCGTTACTCTGATTGGTTCCATACCTCTGTTATTTGCATACGCACGCCTATACGAATTTTTTTGGCTCGCCAGTGTATGTCTACGACGATCAGCATTTTTTTTACAGATAAGTGTGAACAATTTCAACAGCGTGCAGCTCTCTTTAATAAACCATTTTATTCTATACCACTTTTAAACTGTCGATGTTTTTCAGTTTGCAGAAACGTTTCCACGAATACCCTTTACGACTGAGAAAAGTTTATTATGATATTTCCCATGTTCAGACGTTAACGTTGGCCCAGCTAGTGTCGGAATCAATCTCTAAATAATTTGTGGATTGGTTAAATTAAACCTATCCCTGCATGTTATTAATTGAAAGTAAAATTTTAATTTTTGAAATGCGCAATTCTATCTGAATATATAACCTGCCCGCTCATCTTAATATTTTCAACATTGCTTCATATATTTTATTAAACCTTTTAGAGAATCAGAGCTACAGCTACTTTTATTTACAGTAATTATTCAGTATCTATATGTTGTATTTTTATTTTTATGTTGATTTAATGATAGTTTAACAACGGTTACGTAAGTATCTGCCAGATTGTATTACAGAAGCTGAGATTTGGCTAGTTGTTATTGGTGATCGAATACATTATGGGCCTTATTTCCACTCACCTGTCTGCAGAGTTAGTCAGCCAAGAAACTCTCACGAGACATACAGTATTTATTATTTATTGTTACATTGCAGTACTCTTAGTTAAATAAAGAGCGTTTATTACATATTCGATGTTATGTATGTTTCTATTTTCTGCTATATCTTTTGTTTCATCACAGATCGTATGAAACGGTAACAAATGATGGTCTATTCCTGTTGAGTTGTTGGATATGATATCGTGAAAGCTCTTCGGAAAGTTACTCTTCATGAATATGTTTCGCCAGTCTAAATANTTGAGTTGTTGGATATGATATCGTGAAAGCTCTTCGGAAAGTTACTCTTCATGAATATGTTTCGCCAGTCTAAATATGAGAAGTTAATTATAATGCTATCTTATGTTAATAAGAACATTTTCATTTAATTTTATGTTAGGAAATAGGCGTGTTTGAATATTAAAGATTTTAACTTCACATTTTTGTTAATTTTACATTAAATTTTCATTATTTTCCTCCTCCTATCGGTCATGCCAATCAGACAATTGGTAAAAAACTAATTACCTAAATAGTAAGCAAAACTAATTATTGGTTTTGTGTGATTTAAACACGTCTGGTTAAAATTTATTATTGTGGATTGAAAGTTGAGAGTTACTTTAGAACACAAATAAAATCATACTTACATTTTTAATAATTAAGTAACCAGTTATATGTTTACAGTTATTAGTTCCCACGTGGGTATATTTTCGAGGAAGTGAATTTCAGCCCTAAATTAAGAAGAATACATACATATTTTTTAATGATATGCACTTACAGTTCCAAACTGATGCACTCGAGATGTAATAAAAATTACTGGAGTGTGGTTATCTGGCAAAACGGAGTATTTTTACGTTGTTTGTAAGAAGAGAGCTTAAATAACTAGATATTAAATATATTTGTTAGTGTTCGTCTGTTAGTACATATAAACTGCACCGTCTGCTCCGTCTCCGCTACTTGTGTGAGCGCCCTCTATATCTGAGTCCAGGGGCGTACTTCTTGCGCGCGCTCGGATTCCCCTCCATCGTTCTCCTTGGACTCCCTCTCCTCCTTTTCCCTTCTCCAACGAGTGCGTCTCTTCCTATGGCTAGCGGCAGTATTTGATTCAGGCCTTTTGCGGTCAAGTTACGTCACTGCATTTCAGATAGAAGAGATCGATTCGTCGTGGGAGGACGTCTTCGCACTACCGCGGTCGGGTTTCCAAACTCACAAGGAACCACCTGAAGAGCAGCTCCCCTCCGGTCTCTCCTCACCATGGCTAACTAGTCCCAGGTAATAAGGTCAGCTGGTGGACCTCGCATTCATTTGTATTACGTAGCCGAACGTTTCATAGGCATTTCTACCTTGCTGTGCTTCTTCGAAGCAATGACTGACACGCCCAACCCAAAGCATTGACTCAGAGGCTGCGTATTTAGAACGACACCGTGATATTCAGAAGACTGCAGAGTTACAAAAAGAAATGCCCGCATGAAGACTACACTGTTGCTGTGGGGAGAAAGGCCTGCAAGCCTAAGGCCCCGCAAACAACAACTTCAATGCCCACTGAAAACAAGTTTGCAAATTTGCAGCGAGAGAAACAAACCAACACTCAACCCACAGATCAGCTGCGATATAAAAGCGTGCCGAACTTCATCAAAGCCACATGCCTGTTAAAACACGTCGGCCAATATTTTGAACAGCAGAACTTCGTGTTCAAAGATACGCTCACCCACTGCAAGGACGTCCGGCTCTCTTTTGAAAAAATGGAGGGCTACAACAAGGCAATCAATTGATTGAAAGTGTAACAAATTGCGTCCTATACACACGCACACCCGGAAGAATGAAACGTTAGAGCCATTACTAATGGCCTTGAACGCCACATCCAAGAAGACGACATCGTTGATGAGCTACAGAGGGCAGGAATTCAGGTGCCAGACATGATACAATTTAATAAAAAAAAAAACCAACCCAGATGGCACAAATACATATTTCGGTATTGCCATTTTATGTGCCGTAGTAAAGACGACAGACACCCAAATCTTCAACATTCAACGACTGCGCTGGACACAAGTCTCGGTCGAGAAGTGCAAATCTCGACCTGAGGATGTCCCGCCATGCTAACGCTGCGGCGATTGTGGTCACACGACTGCCAGATGTAACCAGGCCCCGACATGCATTCACTGTGCAGACGCACACCTCCTCAGTGAGTGTACAGTACTTGATTCCGCCCCCCAAAAAAGTGCGGAAATTGCGGCCAAGACGGACATACTGCGGCTTGGAAACAATGCCCACATTTATTTAAACTGGCGGAAAGCCGCCAAAATAACATGTGAAGTTTATAAATACAAGACAATATACGAGGCAAATTGATCCTGATATTGAATGTTTAGTTAATTAGAAAATACAGGTGCACATTCAGACCCAGAGAACACGAACTCTCCAGGCTAAGACTGAATACAATATATTAAAAACCCTCGTTAGATGTAAAGTTAAAGAGCAGAAAATTAATAAATTTCGATATCTTGTAAATGAGGTCGCTAAAAACCCCAAGAAATGTGGAAACTCACACGAACATTCCGCGGTAGAAGTAAACACATTTCTACCCCAGCCATAATTACAGATACAGGTATAAAATATACTTCAGAGGCTAAAGAAAATTCTATTGCAGACATTTTAGAATAAAATATTTCCCCTTAATGAAGACATAATTGACAGAAAATTCACAGGAGAAACTACAGCAGAAGTTAATAATTACTTACAGAAAGTAACACACGTAGTGCCAGAAGAAATTACACTTTTCGAACTAATTAAAATTATTGGAACCATGTCTAACAATAAAGCTGGCGGTAAAGAAAAAACGAATTACGAAAATCTTAAAAAACTTCCTCTAGAAGCACTACAGTATTTATTATATATATTTAATGCAGTTTTAACACAAAAGTATATCCAGACCTTTGGAAAACAACCAAAGTATTCGCTATACCGAACCCGGGAAAATACCCTGCACTCCCGCAAAACATACCTACAACTAGTTTACTAAATACGTTTGAAAAATCCCTATTAACACGGCTCCAAAAACACGCCGATGAACACAATGTAATCCCCGATTTTCAATTTGGTTTCAGAGCAGGTCATTCTACAGCTCACCCACTTGTAGAAATCGTCGAACAATCCCACGACGGATATATAACAAAACAAAAGCTTATACAGTCATCACAATGCTGGACGCGGAGAAGGCATTTGACAAGGTCCAGATTCCGGGCTTAATACACAAAATTATTAACTTTAATTTTCCTGATAATTTCATTAGCTTGGTGGCTGACTTTTTGTGGAAACGCAAATTTTACGTGGCGCTAGATGGATCAAACTAAACAACTAGACATTCAAGGGCGATGGTACCACAGGGCTCTCCCCTAAGCCCTTTCTTTTACATCATATACACAGCAGATATCCCACATGCTGACGATTATGTACAAATGTACGCAGACAACACGGCTATAATTAAACAATCAGCTAATTGATAATACGACCCAGTAGCCGTACAAAGACAGCTCGCCGCGTTAGAAAGATGGCACACTCGCTGGCAAATTAAAATTAATTCTGCCAAATCAACCAACTTAATTATTCCAAAAATCGCACCCAGCATGATAGAGAAATTAAAAAACCTTTAATACCAACATTCCAAATGTTAAAAATACAAACTATTAAGGGCTAACTTTACACAGATNAGAAATTAAAAAACCTTTAATACCAACATTCCAAATGTTAAAAATACAAACTATTAAGGGCTAACTTTACACAGATTCCTTACAGGCGCAGAAACATTAAAATAACCACTAAGGTAGCCACACGAAATTTAATATGTTTACATCCAATGCTTAAGGCACGTGGATTCTCTGGGAAAAAAATTCCAACCAGGGCTGGCAATAGTCCTAGTACAAAGGGTGCCAGAAAAGTGTACTAATAACATGCAAGTTTTTGAACAAACGCCACACGATGAAATGACCGGAGAATACGAGCGAGGCCGGACTCAGACTTGCAGTACCGTAAGGGCTGATGATTAATAAGCTGGGTTGTCGACGCGGGTTGTAACGACTCACCGACGCACTACACGCGAGTTTAACTAACCACTTGCAAACAACACTACAAGAGGTTCTACACACATCACGACACTGCAGCACGCCAGTCGGGAGACTTGAGGTTGAGGGGAGCTTCACTCCCTCACCGATAACACCTACACGTAAATTAACTAAAATAGCAACAGTGGTTGACAGCTATAAAAACCAACCCGGAGCCCAGCTAAAACTTATACACAGCAGTCCGACGCTTTCTCAATGATTTGACCCAAGTCTATCGGACTGCATTTTGGTTGCAAACCCACTTAATGAGTTATGTGAACTTCGGTTCCTGCTCTCGTGACAGCGCGGCTTTCGGAGGCACATGAGAGATCGGCGGCGGAGTTACGTCGCTGTTCTGCCCTGGGCCGTCTGCACTGTACATCACCTGGTCGCGCTGCACTTCTACAAGAATTACGCTAAGCTGATCTCAATCGACGACGACATCAAGTCGCANTACATCACCTGGTCGCGCTGCACTTCTACAAGAATTACGCTAAGCTGATCTCAATCGACGACGACATCAAGTCGCAGTTCAGAGCGATGGGGCAAATCGCGGTGGGTCGTGGGAAACGTCAGTGTGTTTTGCGGTAGAGTTTTATTGGTTTTGTAATATTGTGTGGCATGCGTGTGTATTTGCTTGGATGGGCAGTAGCTGCTTCCCATTTCTAAATTCGGTTTCCGGCTACCCTTCTAAATTATGCTTGGCTTTAACTATGGTGTCGCGTCCGCTGTGCCTCTTGTTGTCACGTGTTGTGATTGTCCCAGATGCGCCGCCTAGGGTTCATAATTTTAAATTGTTTTTTTCCGTTTCCACGACTCACTTGTCAGGGCATTCGTTCTTAAATGTGTTGTCTTGATTTTATTGTTAGTGATTTTTAACGGTAGCATCTTTGGAGGGTCCTTTTGACTGCCTCGCACCGTATCTANTGATTTTTAACGGTAGCATCTTTGGAGGGTCCTTTTGACTGCCTCGCACCGTATCTATTTCCTAAAGTAATTTTTAAAATAATTTTATTAGACTGGAGACGTTGACTGCACTTAATTCCTTTGGTATTTTAATCAATTTGGTGTTCTCAAAGTAACTGTTTTAAAATACGTGTGCAGTAAATTATAGCTCAAGCTGAAGCGTAGGTTGTAAAAAAATGGTAGAAGTTAAAGTTTTATTTTTAATATTATGTTAATTTGGTGTAAATGTATCTATTCACTCCAGTAATTGTATTTCTGAAACAGCAAAGTTGTGTGAGTGTGTTATTAAATGCTGTCAATGCTGATTAAGTGTTATGCAATATATTTGTGCATCGTCACAAAACAAAAAGAAAATGTATTTTTTTTGTAATTTTTGAAGGACAACACAGTTATTATAACGAATAATAATAATAACAGTTGTCATATTTATTGAGTGTAAAACGATTGTAATTAAAAGAAAATATCTAGGACATAATTGAAGTTCAGTTGTTCTGCTGATTGGTGAAGGAAAGGTAGAATGAATAATATGACACTTTGGAAACACCAAAGCTACTGGGGAATAAAATCTAGGCCCGGGAATCGCATTACATTTGTGCCATTTTATGGCATCGCTCTTAAACCTATTTGCTTTTGTTAGTAAATTGCTTCTTTTCAGGTAAAACCCCGTAATTTTTACTTAATTATTATATAAATTAATATTTCATGGGAATATAATTAATTTTTTAATATTCATTATATAATGTTTGGTATTGATGTAACCTTAATTAAAAATCTTGTTTGAAACTTGTAATTGTAAATTCAATAAGTAGGAACAAAATAATGTAATTATATTTTTTTCTGTGTGTTTCTTGCTCCTAAAGTAGCGAACCTGTTCGGGCTATCTCTACTCAACCTGTGTTTTATTTATATATATATCACACCAGATGGCAGAGCTTGTGCTCTTTATTGTTTAATGTCTGGATGTCATTTCCCTTTCTGTGTTTATAATGATTTATATTAATTAATATTGTAATAAAAGGTTAAAAATAATAAACTCTATGTTTTGTTCCTGATAACTTTGGTGACCGTGAAATGGCGATTCGAGATGTATCGATTGGTCATGTCCTGTGTATAGGAATTACGCAATTTTTTTGTTGGTAAAAGACAATCATTACTGTACCATCTACACATCACCATTTCTAGATATAACAAAACATTTATTTTATCTCCTTGATAATCTTGTAACATTATATTATGTATAATAAGTCATAGACCGCTAATGGTAAGCAAATCGGAAGCTGTATTATTTCTGCCATCCGACAATTGTTTGTTTTAAAACGAATGGTATGTAAGTTAACTAATGTTTGTTAAATATTGCGGTCCAAGTTTTGCCCGGGACTTCTATCCGTAGTTGACCATGAAGTAAAGTACGCCTTCCTGGTTTGTGCCATGGCCTAGCTGTGTGATGGGACTATCAGCTGATTTGTTTTCTTTTCGCCTGTGCGCCGGAGTCCCGACCAGCGCCCGGCAAATGTCAGCTAAGATATATATTTTTTTTCACGAACACTTAGAGAAGTAAACCTTCCTTCATGGCTGCCCATTTTGTCGCCTTCTTTAGAAAAGTTAAATTTAAATTCTACCTAACCAAAAAATATTGTCACTTAATAAAAAAAAATATAAATGTGTTATTTTTTTAAATAAAAGGTGTTGTCAGTTACAATATTAATTTAATTTTAGTGCGTGCACCCTAGTAACTGCATTCTCATAATTCTCATAATGTAACTGGTCTTTGTGTTTGTTTAGATTTTTCTTGTTTTCTTTGCTTCCCCCCGCCTCGCCAAACAAAAACATTGACGCTTTGTGGGTGCTTCGGTGTCCACATTTAAATACGTTATATAATAAATGAACAATCTTAAAAAAATATATATTTCTAATCTGTTACCTTTGACTCATGTTACTTTTAGTTTGTGAGTTTAGGAGCACTTTTCACTAAAAAATGAAATTAAGGTAAAACAACTTACCATAGTAACGCTCTGTGAACTAAGTCAAAGCTTAACAATTGATATTGCTATTTATCATTTTGCATTGTCCATATATGTGCTTAAAGCTTGATTTTCAATCATTGGAGTTTTCCTATGATTTTGAGAATAGTAAGACAACTTAGTTTGGCTCAGCCCTGTGTTTTAATCTTTCGTTAGCAAAAAGGATAGCGCTTGTAGCGGATTTCGTTACCTGTTCTCCTCTGGGAAACCTAGGTGGTCGGGTTGGCAGCCTTTTGGGTTGGCAATCCCCTTTCTGGGGATTTCTGTACCGGTTACTTTCGGTCTTGAACACCAAGGGGTGGCTCAACAAAGTGGTAGCAGATTGCAGTTTTCTGCTTGTGTGATCCTTTAAGCTGTTTTTCAACACTTCTGTTAATGTCCGCCTCTCTCGGTTGTGCATGTTAGGTTATGCGTTGTGTAATTTTAATATTATAGTGTATGTGGTATGGTTTTGTGATTTGTTTTAATAATGCCGGAGTGTCTTCTGAAGGACAAATTGTGCAATGATCTTAAATTGCGTGACTTACAGCCTACGGAATTTACTGTGGCTGATTTGCGAAAAGAATTGCTTGGTGCTCTTCAGGTAAATATATCCACCAATTTAATGAACTTAACCAACCTTGAGGTAAATGTTGAGTATGAACATTGTGCCTCAAAGTTGTTTGCACTTATTGAAATGATTGTTAACTTGAATGACGATGAAAAGTATTTTAACTTTGACAAGAACAAAACATAGTGTTGCTCATTTGTATAGACGAGGAAGGTATTTGCAGAGCATGTCTCGTGAAGCCCTTTCTTGACCCACAGACTGCATCCCTACAGAATGTCGTAGAACGAGTGGCGGTATTGAGTGACATGGCGAATGAAGCCGAAAGCAAATTGCGTGTGATATCTACCACACAGGATGAAGGCGCTGCACTAAGCCATACTGGACAATTTAGTGTTTTAACCCTTGATCCTCCTTGAACTCCAGAAAACCAAAATCCCACATTTTGCTTACCGAACACAGCTAACCCATCTAAACTTTTGTACAATCAGTCCTCAAATCACTACTCGTGCCTCTGGTATTTCTGCTACTATTACTCCAACAGCTCAAATGTTTGGCCTCACTTCTAATTCTGTTTTTATACCCTGAGTGAACATGACTCTTGCTGTTTACCCAAGTATGTACCAGGCACCCTTAACTGCGGGAACGTTAAGAAATTTATCTATCACCAATAGTCTGGGCGCACTCAAGTTTTTAGAACTTTTAAAACTAATTGTTCGTTTGTGCCAAAGTAATACTGTACCTGAACATCATTCGTTGGACGTTATTTTTCCTTTAACTCAGGGACCCTTAAGTGAACGTATCAAACAGTCCAATGCTCGAGGTTAAAGATTTGATGCTTATCATCATGGCAGTTTGCACTTTTTTTTATCCCCACAAAGATTTTGACAGAGTTGCGTTTGAAACATTTTAATCACTTGCAAGGTCCTTATGAACCACTATCAGTATACATCAGTAGTTTTAAGGAAGCTGCTGCAGAGCTTATGTTGTGAGTTTCTAGGCTAGAATTTGTCGATAATATTTTTGAGGGACTTGTACCTCAAGAGCGCATACGTTTAGAATTCCATTAAAACCAATCAATTTTGCAGAGTTAGATAGAATGTATATTCATACTCAAAACATGCGTACTGTTGACCAGAGGCATTAAAAGCAATATCCAACATTTAGAAGGAATATGTTTCTCAAATGAGAGCATTATAAATTAGGTGCTTTTTTCCGTAGATGACANAGATGAGAAACCCTGTGGAGCTAAGGCAACTGGTAATGATTCTAAATACCAGGGTAAAGGTCCAATTGATAAGAGTAAAATTAATAAAGATGTCAAACGAGATGATGCCGGTTAAAAAAACCCTGCCACTCAGACACGTAAGAGACCCATTTGTTTCTTTTGTAATAAAGTAACACACATTGTAGCCAATTGTTGGCAACCAAAAAGAAAAAACGGACAGCTAGGAGAACAAGTGAGCGACTGTCCTCGCCTTTACTGCAATGACAATTAGGTTTCATACAATGCTCCCATTCCAACTAGAGTGGACCTTTCTTATCTATTTTAAAAATTGTTAGGACAATCAGTGAGCATAAGGATTCTCCTCCTTTGAGCATGTGTCGTGTTAATTTTCCCAATGTTATTGGCATTCAAAGAGCGAGTACCCCTATTGAATTTAGGTTCATTGAGTGTTAGAAAACTAGATGATTCATATTCCGCGTGCACTATTATTTCAGGACGACTTTCAAAAAATTCGCAGGAGTTAAATTTAATAAAATCTGTTAAAGATAACTTTTTCAAATATTATATTGCTTCAAATGCTCCCTTGTCAATTTCTTGTTTTGCAATGGTAATTGTAAGGATTTTACTTTTAACCTGGATGGTAAAATGTCTTATTGCCAATGAGTTAAATTTTGATTATAATATTGGAACAGATTCAATGAGGAATACTGATCTGGTCTTAGATGTGCAAGAAAAACACATTTCCTTGAAATTCGCCCCAAAAGAGAAAATACCTTTTGTGGGTAACAATCCTAGTAACACTACCGCTGAAATAACAGAAGACTGTGACAAGAAAACATAAGTAAATCCTTTTGGGCATTTATCTGTACAAGAGCAGGGTAATATTCAGTAAATTTGTGATAAGATCCCTAATGTTTTGACTCCAGTGTTAGGCCTAACAAATTTGCTGGAGTGTGAAATTAATTTTTTGATAAAGAACCGATTAAGAGATAATCGTATCGTTCAACCCCTCCTAAAATGGAGCTATTAAGACTGCAGGTACAAGACGCAATTGATAAAAGTGTGATAGAACAGTCTACATCATAGTTTGCCAGTCCAGATTTTCTTGTACTCAAAACAAATGGAAAACAACGCATGGTTATCGATTATCGTAAAGTAAACAAAAAAAATGAAATTTAATAAGGGTCATTGCCTGACGTACATTCATCTTTTAACTGGTTCAACATACATTTTTACCACAGAATACTTAAATACGGCTTACCCCCAGATACCATTGAGTAAAGAATCCAAACCCGTAACCAGTTTTTGTGTCCCATGGAACCGCTATCAGTTTATTCGTGCGCTGTTTGGTCTGGCCACGGGAGCTGAATTCCTTACTAGGATTTTGGACGAAATATTTCTTGACATTAAGTTCAAGTTTGTTTCTAATTATTTAGACGACCTGGTGGTCTATTCAGGAAATTTTTAACAACACTTTAAGCATGTAGAAGAAGTGTTTTCGGTTTTGAAAATATGGATTTGGCTGTAAATCCAATCAAAGTAATGTTCGATTGACCCAGAAAGAACCCGAGCGGTCAGGAATGCTAAGGGATGCTAAGGGCATAGCCCGTTTAATTGTTATGGTCAAAATTTTTGGCAAGTTTATTCCAAAATTGGCAGAAAAGGCTGTAACCCTCAACCATTTACGAAAGAAATCAGATAAATTTCAATGGGGTGCAGAACAACAAAAGGCTTTCGAAATATTGAAACGTGATATCACTAATCCTCCGGACTTTTCCAAATCGTTTATTCTGCAGACCGATGCCTCGAGCCTGGCTGTTGGGGCGATGCTTGCGCAGGAGTTAGACGGAGTGCGCCAGCACATAGCGTTCGCATTACAAACCTTAACCCCGCTGGAAAGAAAGTCATTTACCATCTACGAGATGAAGTGTTTGGTCATGGTATTCGGTATTGAAAACTTTCGTGAATATCTTGAGCATGCTGAATTTTTGCTGGAAACCGACAATTTAATATTATCTTGGTTGTTAGCACATTCAGGGCAATAAGGACAAATAGGCCGTTAATTGATGGGAATTTTATCAATAAAATTTAAAATTCAGCGCATAAAATATACCCAGAATATTGTNAAATAGGCCGTTAATTGATGGGAATTTTATCAATAAAATTTAAAATTCAGCGCATAAAATATACCCAGAATATTGTTGCCGATGTGCTCTAGTGCATGTTTGAAATAACCAAATGGACGGATGAACCTGAGAGTTCACGAAATTGTAACGTTTTGACAGAATTCCAGTTGACATTTGATAACATAAAACACTATCAGGAACAAGGTCAGGAATTAAAGACTGTCATCCAAAATTTAGATGTTGGTATTGAACAAGTCATATTCTTTCTCCAAGGGTGTCCTATATAGAAAATCTCGGGACAACCGAAATGCCATTGTTTTACCTAGTGTTTTGAAACCTATAGTGTTTGAATATTTTCATTTTTCTCCTGTAGGCGGACATCTTGGAATTTTAAAACAATTGTGGTTATTAGAAAACACTTTATTTAGAAAAGAATTTATGAAGAAATTGCAGAGAGTGTCAAAATGTGTACTATGTGTAGGCACGCACAAAAAACCCATTTGGGTTTTCTTACCTTTGAGGTACCGAAAGGTNTGTCAAAATGTGTACTATGTGTAGGCACGCACAAAAAACCCATTTGGGTTTTCTTACCTTTGAGGTACCGAAAGGCCTATACAAAAGTTATTTATTGATTTGGTTGGATACAAACCCCGTATAAAATCTGGTAACAACATGCTGCTGAAGTGCGGCAAACACACCTCCAAGATGTCCTGAACCTCAAGGACACGATAGGCCAACTAGAGGAGGAGCTTCGCATGACCCGGGCTGAGGTGGAGTACCTCCGCTTGCATGAGGGCCTCCTGCTGGCCACCATTACGCCCCTCCACCAGACGGTAATGCTGATGACGATTTTTAAGAATCTGTTCCGCACTGAAAGTCGGCTACGAAAGAGATGATCTAAATGCATGACGAATTGTTATCATCGAACATAACTAGATATCTGGATATTTGGCGAATTCGCTTGAGGACAAGTTAAAATTCAACATGTACAGTTGCATACCCCCCTCTATTGGACCATGATTTTTAAGCACACCTAATGACAATTTTCAACCAACAACGTACCTGCGAGGATAAAAAGGACCAAATCCAGTGCTAACAACTCTCTGGTTAAACTAGGGGCAGCGGTGGCGCAGTGGCCAGGACGCTTGCCCCCACCACGGCGATCCGGGTTCGATCCCCGGCGGGTTCACTCCCGGATTTTCGCATGTGGGAATCGTGCTGGACGATGCCGCTTGCCGGCGGGTTTTCTCGGGGTACTCCCGTTTCCCCCGCCCTTGCATTCCAGCGCCGCTCCATTCTAGGGTCTCATTTCTGTCATGNCGCATGTGGGAATCGTGCTGGACGATGCCGCTTGCCGGCGGGTTTTCTCGGGGTACTCCCGTTTCCCCCGCCCTTGCATTCCAGCGCCGCTCCATTCTAGGGTCTCATTTCTGTCATGTCCGGGGATGGCGGTCACCGACGGGTCCCAGCTGGAAATACCGTTACTTCGGAGGGTGTTGCCTTGCCCTAGGGGTGCACTCCCCATACGCCATTATTATTATTATCTGGTTCAACTGGAGCAAATCTCAATGAATAGTTAACTGGATCTCGATAACACAAAGGACTGTGGAGTTTAGTTTGCTTACAAGTCTATCCGCGAATTTTCTGGTTCTCTGATTGTAACCCGCATCTTCTCCCCTGTCGGCTTATGTCACCGACTCTGGAATCACGACAACGTGCTCTTTGGTAACATACAATAGGCCTATGAGATGCTGGATGCTGGACAGGAGCAGGTAGAGTTGCTCGACAGCCCAAGGTGGCACTAAATAAACAACGTCCTCGATAATTATCATTAAAGCACCATGTCCACGCATTGAGGAGCAGATAGAACGACTGCTCTGTCAGAATAGGAGCTCTGTAAAATAAAAGCCACATCTTCCACATTCGCCATGTTTGAAAAATCCNGTGTAAAAAAAGCCAAATATACCACATTCGCCATGTACGAAACATGCCGAATCAGTCTGTCTCCTGCGCTATTTGAAGAACATGGGTGGTTTGTGTTGTGTAAATCTATTGTATATCTGGAATTCACTGCANAATATACCACATTCGCCATGTACGAAACATGCAGAATCAGTCTGTCTCCTGCGCTAGTTGTGGGTGGTTTGTGTTGTGTAAATCTATTGTATATCTGGAATTCACTGCAACACACAATGACACTTATTCACAGAGAGCTTTCATAATGTTTACCCACTTCGAAATCCGACACACCATGCAACCTGAGCACTAGGATGCACTTACCACCAGGCAGCGACATCAAATGATGACGGCATACATCAGTTCACTCAGTGGCTATTAACAGCTGGCATGTAGCCCCTCCGCGCTAGAGAGAGCGTAGCATCACTTATCATATGACTGACATACACAAGTACTGCTACTTCCAAATTACATACATTCCTTCCTTTTGCTATTGTAAAATACTTTTAATTTGGTGTGTTTGCAGTAGTCGATACAAAGACAAATACATCAAATATGCCTCTTAATGAACGTTAAAAACATTAGTTATAGANTTTGCTATTGTAAAATACTTTTAATTTGGTGTGTTTGCAGTAGTCGATACAAAGACAAATACATCAAATATGCCTCCTAATGAACGTTAAAAACATTAGTTATAGATATTTATATACTTCCATCACAATTAGCCACCACCCAATAGGTTTGAAAAATGTTAACTTTGTGACATTTAAAATTAATAGTTTCACATCCACAATTTCTACTCTGTGGCTAAATATTAGTTACGCTTTCTTTTGTATTCAGAAGCAAGTTCTAATAGCGGCGGTGGCAGGATT